>JACEVL010000422.1:0-175000 GCA_020284085.1 Aporrectodea caliginosa | reverse complement strand
CTTACGCTTCTCTTTACACTGCAAAGTACCGCATTTAGGCCTAAAGCCAACTATTCTATCGTTGCATGACGCATATTTACCCGTCATTTTTAAATTAATTACTAAATAATTATTCATTTCAAATAGAAAACCCCGAATTTACGTAACGCTTTTCTTTACACTGCAAAGCACCGCATTTCAAGCCACCTATGCTATCGTTGCATGACGCACGTATATAATAAGCCGACGCGATGCCGTGTATCGTTTGGTTGCTGCTGTAGTTCCGCAATACGCCGTCAGGTGGCGCCTGCGACAGCGCTAGCGACATCTGCCGCTCATCTGACGGCGATTTCTATAAAAGCCGGCTGACGTAGCTCTGTGTGTGTGCGGAGAGAGAGACAGAGATAGAGCTACGGGCGTAACGGCGTATACACGAGCACAGCAAGGTATGTAGCACACGTGCAGCTGTAGGTGAGAGAAGCAAGCGAGGAAGAAGATACACCGTTGAGTGAAGAACATGTCCAGCCGGTCTGGACTTCTTCTTCCGCCGTACTTGACGCTGGTAATTATCATAGTTGATGCGAGGGATTGATGATTCAAAGGGAAGAGATGTATCCGCTGGATTTAAAGTCGTCACAATGAGGCGACGGACGGAGGGATACGCGCTGGTGGTGTTCGTCGGCCTGCTGACGACCGTCTTGGCGGCGGCGGCGGCGGCTGAGGTTCGAGGGACGGCGGGCAGTACCCCCGTCGATGCGGCCGCCGCGGCGTCCCCTACTCGACCGACGCAGCCGGCGATCGGCGGAGGGACGAAGGCCCTTGGTCACGATGTCGTCACGGCCGCTAGATGCCGCGTCAGGTGTTTGTCCATGCTGAAGGTAAGAGAGTATGTTTGTGTGTCCTGCTGTCTATCTGTGTGTTCTGCTGTCTCCCTCTCTGTCTGTATGTATATATCTCTCTGTCTGTATGTATGTGTACACATGTATGTCTGTCTGTATGTATATACATGTATGTCTGCCTGTATGTATATACTTGTATGTCTGTCTGTATGCATATATTATACATGTCTGTATGCCTGTCCGTTTGTCCGCCCGTGTTTGTGTGTGTCTGTTTCTCTGTCTGTCTCTCTATTATGTATATTTGTCTGTCTGTGGGTTCTGCTGTCTCTCTATCTGTTAGTATGTATATATATATATGTCACTGTATGTATGCATACATGTCTGTCTGTCCATTCCTACGCCTGTGTGTATTTGTGTTTGTCTGTCTGTCTGTCTCTCTCTCTCAGTATGTATATATGTCTCTGTATGTATGCATGTCTGTCTGTCTGTCTATTCCTATATACGCCTGTGTGTCTTAGTGTCTGTCTGTCACTGTCTGTCTGTCTCTCTGTTTGTCTGCCTGTGGGTGTCTGTTAATTGATTTCTGGCGACGTGTCTTCGGTAACATTAGCTGGAGATGCTTCCGCTAATGCTGACGTAGATGATGATGCTGGTGGGTGGAAGGATGCGCTTTGGCAGAGGAAGACATGGAGTGGGAGGATAAAAAAAGGGAGACAGACATAGGAGGACAACGAGGTGGAAAGGGAAGCTGACAGAGGAGGAGAAAGAGGAGAACGTGAAGGAGGATAAATTGGAGGATAAAGAGAAACAGAGGCGAATACAGAGGAGGCGAAATAGGAAGAGAAGGAGGAGGATAAAGAGGAGGGAATACAAGGGTAAGGAGGAGAAAAAGAGGTGGAAAAGGAAGGTGAAACAGGAGGAGAAAGAGGAGAAAGTGAAGGAGGATAAATTGGAGGATAAAGGGAAACAGGAGAAAGGGGAGCATACAGAGGAAGCGAGAGAGGAACAGAATGAGGAGGACAAAGAGGAGGGAAGAGAAGGAGAAAGCGGAGAAAGTGAAGGAAGACAAATTGGGAATAAAGTGAAACAGGAGAAAGGGGAGCATACAGAGGAAGCGAGAGAGGAACAGAATGAGGAGGACAAAGAGGAGGGAAGAGAAGGAGAAAGCGGAGAAAGTGAAGGAAGACAAATTGGGGGATAAAGTGAAACAGGAGAAAGGGGAGCATACAGAGGAGGCGAAATAGGAAGAGAAGAGGAGGACAAAGAGAAGTATAAAGAGGAGAAAAGGAGAGAGACCAGAGAAGGAGAAAGAGGGAGAAGTGGAGAAAGCAGAGGAGAATAAAGAGGGGAAAGAGGAAGCGAAAGAGAAGTAGAAACAGTAGGAGAGGTGTCGTATTCATAGTAAAATGTACTTACTGCTTAACGTTGTAATAGTATACTTTGGTTTTTCTGTGTGTGTAAATTATATTAGAATGTTGCAAGAATAGACTCTATAGTAATTGAACATTATATTTACAATAATATTAGAAGAACCAATCAGAATGTATTTTAGGAAAAGTTTATTGTGTGTGTATGTATCTGTTTCATGAGTGTTAATGAGAAAGACAGTCGTACCCTGTTCTTCGAGAGAGTGACAACTCGTATGTGAAATAAGCTATCACACGTCGTGATTGTTTACAAGAGGGATCGAGGAATGAGTAGGAAGAAGATGGGAAATATGAGAAAAACTCAGGAAACGGAGGCAGAGTGGGTGGAGAAAATCACGAGAAGGAGGAGATTCCGAGAAAAAGGAGTTTTGAAGGGATCACCACATACTATAAACAGTATGTGTTGAAGGATGACGCGCGGCAGAAAAAGAGGAAAAGTTGGAGGAATTCCAGGAGGAGGAGAAGTAACAAGCTAAGGAAGAGCAGATGGAGTTGATGGAGGAATGGGAGAGGGAAAAGAATGAGGAAAAGATCGAAAGAGGACGAGGAATTAGAGGAGCAGGAGGATGACGATAAGGAGAACGAGTTTAAGGACGATAAAGAGGATGAAAATGTCAAGGAAATAGAGGAGGCGTTTAAAGAGGAAACTGTAGATGAAAATAATTAGTAGAGTAAGAAGAATTAAAGTAAGAGGTGTGCGGAGGTGAAGAATGAGGACTGAGGAGTAGATGGAGGAGGAAGAGGAGGAGGAGTAAAAGGAGGAGGAGGAAGAAGAAGAAGAAGAGGAAGAGGAGGAGGTGGTGGCGACGGTTGATAGGCAAATATCATCATCATCATCATCATCATCATCATCATCATCATCATCATCATCATCATCATCATCATCACCACCACCACCGCCAGCATCAGCAACAGCAACAGCAACAGCAACAACATCTGTGGTCGAATTCTGTTGAACGGTTGCTTATCGCTCCTCCTCCTCTCTCCTCCTCCTCCTCCTCCTCCTCCTCTTCCTCCTCCTCCTCCTCCTCCTCCTCCTCCTCCTCCTTCTCGTCCTCCTCCTCCTTTGACCGCTAGTTCAGCACGTTTTGTCTTGTGACATGCGAACAAAAAGGACTAAAATCAGCCTATAATGATTTGTTTTTTTAGATTTATATATGTGTGCACTATACTGGGCTATTTATGGCCTGGTGTATCTGCGACTCATAGGTTCATATATACATATTATGTTTTTTATATACATATATGTGTATATATATATATACACGAAGGTTGCTGTAGTCACTATTTCTTGAACCAAGTTAAGCTATTCTACAAGGGCAAGAATGCGTCCACACTTTGTATATAGCTGGATGTTGATCTGATTACAATTTGGCTTTGGTGCGCCAACGGTGATGCTTTGCACATTAGACACCGGCGCAATAGAAGTTGCTAATTAATAGTAATAAAAGTAATTATTGCAATTGTAATCACGCATTCATATAGCGCCTCTTAGCCAAACTATATCCCATCCTGGCAAAAGAGACTCATCAGATGCACTTGATTGGTATACAGCGCCTTTGTACGATTCTCAACAAGAATTTATATCCGTTGGGAAAACACTGTCGAAATTCAATTGGTGCGAAAAGCAGAGAATGAGGTTACGGTGGGTAAACGAGTTGAAAGCTGGGGCGGCGACAGAAATTCTGGGCCCCTAGACAGAGCAGTCACGGGCCTCTAAACTATCTTTAGGGTTTACGAGAAAACTTATTTTAAAAAGCAAATTAAAATAATAAAAGTCAGGGTACGACCTACGATATTATATATTCATATAGTCTATACAACTATGATTTTATTCAGTTGTTAATTTTAAAAATTTCATTTTAAAATTTATGCTAATCATAAAGCTACTTCTCTGGATTTAGCTGCAGTAAAATCGTTTATAATGTCCTCGTAGTTCATTGATTTTGCAAGATCATATTCGATTGCAACAGCTGCAAGATCATTCAGTCTGTCTTGCTTCATTGCAGATCGTTGAACACTTTTAATTTGCTTGAGCTTATAATATTTTTCATAAGTTCATTATGGGCCCAGACCGGACCCCTAAAAGTCGCCGGCCCTTGGGCATTTGCCCTCTGTACCCTCTCCATGGGCGTATTTAGGGGTGGTTTTACGGGTTCAACCCCCCTCCAAATAAATTTCCCAGCCCCCAAACAAATGCTTTTACATGGGAAATGCCAATGCAAGAGAGGAGGGAGAAAGGGAAGGATCTGGGGTTTTATCCCCCCAACATGAAATCCTGGCGCCGCTACTGCTGCCCCTCTCTCGGCGGGCCTGGTTGAAAGAGCTGAGTCTTAACACTTGAACGTCGAGCTACTTTGGTTTCCCAGTCAATTGTAGTACACTCTGGTCGCTAAAGTGTTAAGTTTATACATGAGGGCAACAAAAATTCGATAGAACGCACAGAGCGGGGCAGCGAATTCCAAAGGTTCGAACCAGATGCCGAGAACACCCAGGCGCCCGATGCAGTTCACGCGCATGGCACAGCAATAGTAAAAGTATCGGTGGATGGAGTGCAAGTTTTGTGGATTATATTATGCGAACATTTGCTTATAATTACCGGTTGCAGAGTGTCTGAACATTGCATGTTTTAAGTGCCTCTCCAAATGCATTCTTAAATTACACACCAGACTTCTATTTGACGTCATGGTATAGGCCTATTATTTTCTATATGGGCCTAAGTGGATCTGGCGTCATTTCTTAAATCGACATCAATATATATTGATATATATATATATATATATATATGTATATGTATGTATATATATATATATATATATATATCTCTTCATCTATCTTTTTTACAATAATTGGCTCTGTCATTCTTTATCTGTGATAATTTATCTTTCTATATTTTACAATAATTGACTGACTGACTCACTGTATCTGAAATCTCTATCTAATCTTAGCTCAATTCTGTGTTATTATCATGAAATCAATCTGGAACATCTATAACATATATATATATATATATATATATATATATATATATATATACCGGCCAACGGGATCGCACACTACAAAACATACGCGTAAAGGAAAAGACACTCAATCATTAAAATTATAGAAACATTAACGGGGGTGTCTGTACCACTGAGCGAATCATCTGCGTAGCCGTGAGAGTTCAACTGAGTGCCAGGCAGTATATAATGCAGTAAACGGCAGATACGAGAAGCAGAGTTCCTAATAAGATGCTTCGTATCAGAAGTTTTGTCGGACAAAGACAGGGAGATAGTTTTCGTTGTAACCTGAGGCTAATGGTGCACTCATGTTAAAACATGGTGCGCATCGAGGTGGAAAAACTACCCTTCGAATGGTGCCTTTATTGGTGCCGCGCTATAACCCGAGTCAATAAAGAAGAAAACGATATTCCAAGCGTTCGGCTGGAGGCCCCCACAATGTATGGCCTGCATCGTCCTGATGAAAGGTAAATAGCTGTCATCAATATCTCTGCTGTCAGTCATTCTCATTTACCTATTGGGGCTCATTACCCTGACCATCAAGACGCACCTTTCTGGTTCGGCTACTGTATGGGGTCTTTCGTTGGGCTTGACGGGCAGCGTGTGACCCCTTGACCTCATTAAATAGCCTTTTCTATTCATCGTCTTCCAAGCAAAACCTTTTAGTCACGATGCCAATCCATAGTTCAGTTTTATCAAACTGAATCAAGGTGTTCACTATTGGCTGAAATTAGTGCATCTTTGGGGTATTATTATTAGTAGTATTACGAATTTATTAGCCGCCACCATCTAATGACCAAGCATCAATTCCTGGAGTTGATGACTTGCTCAAGGTCCCTACAGGCCTACATACATGCAATGTTATGCATACATAAATACTTACAAATGTATACGTACATACCGGTACATACATACATACATACATACATACATATATACATACATACATACATACATATATAAATACATACATACATACATACATACATACATATATAAATACATACATACATACATAAACACACATACATACATACATACATACATACATACATACATACATACATACATACATACATACATACATACATACATACATACATACATACATACATACATAAATATGCACATGCATGCATATATAATTATGCATATATACATGCATACATATGTACATAGCCTACATGGATTAATAATAAGCACACCTGTGTAGCATTCATTTCCAGGAACATTGTGTGAAAATGACAGATGCCACTTCAATATTGATTCTATGAAAATCTGACATTGTTCAGTTCAATGTTGGTTCTGACAAATCCCGATCACTTTCGCATCGCCGACGATCATAATAAAGGCGATGTGAAAAACTAAGGAAAACCATCGCCTTTGGCATCGTTAAGTCGTTTCCTTTGGCTAGGATAAATAGATGCATCTGGGTATATACGGAGCTGACCGTCCGAGGCAATACTTGACCAGCTGGGAGTGCCAAGGTTTCTCTCAGACCTCTGTACCAATTCGGTTCGATAAATGATGACCTGGTCTCTGATCCTGCGGTTAGATGTGTACATGGGAAAGTCTGCGGGTTTATCTTTATGTTCTATAGTAATATCGGTGTTTATATTCCTCAAAGACTTGATATTTCAAGCAGGCAGTTTAAAGGTACATTTTATTCTGAGGCTTATCTGCGGCTTGCACTTGTGAAGCATTGGGAGGTTTTTCGACTTGAAGTTTCCCAGGAAAGATTAACCACTGTTAGTAGATTCTGTAAATTGAGATTCCTGTGAAGCTGATTGGAAATTAGGAGAAATCTATGGCAATTGGCAAACCACGGCCGCTTGGTCGCCATACAGTTTATGCTTATTGCTTTTGGAAATTCGTATAATTTGCGATATCCAGATAGCTAGGGTTTTAACCTTTCAACAGCTAGTCTGTGTTCTAAGGGCCATATATACTGGTATTGATGATGTGATATCTTATCAAAATTCCGAGTTCTCAAGTAATTTTTAGACACAAAATTTATCATGTTATTGTTGAGTGTTTTATCAGTATCGGTTTACTTGTGGATGGATGATTCCTTTGTGGGTCTGGTATCGTAACGATGCATTTCCATCAATCAACGAAATTCTCCCGTTACAGCCTGGTACAAACTATGTATTTAGAATCATGTGTTGATTTTTATTTGTGGTCCTGTATTCGTTCAACGAAGACTCCGATGGTTTGGACGTGTAGAACGAATGCCACTGCTCCAACACAATACACTACATGCAAGATTCGAAGGAAAAAGAAGCAAAGGCAGAGCAAGACTATCTGTGTAGATAATATAAATGAGGACATAACATCACTTAGACTGACACTAAGGGCAGCAATGGACTTGACAAATAACCGAGGACAATGGAGATCATTTAATCGTACCCATCGTTGCCAAATGGCTGGCGTCAAGAACTGATGATGATGCTGATGCTGATGCTGATGCTGATGCTGCTGATGATGATGATGATGACGATGATTTGTATGACTGTACTATCAGACGAATGTTACTCAGCCGGTGTGCATTAAGGACTTGCTGAATGTTCCTAAATCATTATTGTCTCACTGAGTTTCAGCCCTTTGGGTATCCAGTTCTACATGTACAAGCAGTCCAGTACATTGAGTAGCCTAGTGTTCTAGAGAATTTCGATCCAGGTTAGATCCAAATGTCACTCCTGTTATGGTCCCTCGCATCTTAGGTCTCTAAGGGCCACCATTGCCCTCTTCATCCACTCTAATCTTCGTTCTTTAGTTGGCATTTCTAAATTGAGAACACATATTCGTGTGTATTATTAATTCAAACTGACACACCACAGTATGATTACAAGTCATAGTATGAACGGATGATTACAAGGTTTTACAGGAGTTGAATTGAACTGAATGCAGCCATTCAAGGCGCCCATCACGTCCTGCTGCTTATTTTACCAACACCACCTAGCGATAGAGAGGCTGAGGCGACTTTTGGGAGGTGGCGAGAATCAATCCCGCATCAATACTGATCTTCTGCTCTTCGTGCCTGAGTGTTACCCTCACCTAACCCCCCCATGTGGCTGATGTGGCCTCCATGCTGCATGGAAAATTTGAAACCATTCTTAAGTACACTTTATGCACAGAACCTAGCATGCTGCAAGTCACCGAGAATATCAGCACTAAGCCTTGGTGACTATTTTTTAGTTACCACATGTACTGTTATTAAAAAATATAAGTAGGCCTATATAGTTTATACTTATAGTTACGCCGCTGTGGGTTGTCAGATATACTGAACGCCGGAACAGCTGGCTTCTAGAATCATCTGGCGCGGCTTGCTTTGAAAGAATCCGTGCAAAAGCTGTGCCCCGAAAAGTGGCCTGTGTTATTGGGAAAACGAAGATTGTTTTGTAAAACCATCAGACTCTTTGGTGAATGCCTAGATTGCGTGGTGCACTTAAAAATCGGTTTAGTGTCTCCGTCTTGTTTAATAGGGCTTCAGCTGGTCTATCATTTGACCAGGTATGATGATGATAATGATGATAATGAAGAGGTAAGAGATCCAAGGAAGACGTTTTAGCCAAATCCGATATGTTGCTGTTGATGATTGTGTAGCAATCCGTTTCGAATGGCGCTGGTGCGTCAGATGAGCAATTGGTTCTGCTTATCTGCAACGGTCGAGAAAACGGCGGATAGCGGTGCACAGATGTTGCATGTCTAGAGTGTCAATGGAGTCAGAAATCAATGTATGTATTGCCGAAGCCCGCCAGCCTCCTCCCGCGGAGAAGCAGCTGCACAATATTTACACAGCGGCTAGAGCAGACCTGTGGAAAAACAACCGGTAATGTTCTTTTGCGAGCGGGAAGCCGCTATTTGCTCGCTCTCTCATCTCATCAGCGAAGACCAGACGTCGAATGGGAACTTGGCAATTGGCGGAGAGCGAGCGGCAGGCGGCACAGGCAAGAGAACAGTCGCGGCGGCGGCAATTCGCAGCCGCGACTGTTTGCGGAGATTCCGTAAAATGTGGAAGAGCTAATATTAATCGCTGGTGATTATCTTCCGTCTGTTGGAAGCGCTTCTGGGCAGCTGGGCAAGAAGATCCTTTGAAGAACTTATTTGCCCCGTTTAGAGCAAGGCCCCGTGTTGTCTGCCGTCCGGTTGACCCCCGTTCTGGACAGGTCAATAATCTGCAAACGCTTCCCAGTTATTATTTACAGAAGCTGACAAAGTCATTGATTTCTGCCAGTGGCAGTTAAACAGAAGGTCATTAAATTACATTAATTTAAAAATAAGACTTTCCATAAACGTTGGCAATGCTTAGACTTCATTGGACCTGAAAGTCTTAAAATTTACGACGTTTGTAAGCCTGTTCGTTTGCACATTTCATTAATACAGAATAATGATGATTCACTAGGCCTATCGCCAAAAATGTGGGCAATAAGTTGAGATGTAGGACGTTTTATTGCGTGAATTGACATGAACTGCAGTTTGACAGTAAATTAAATCTACATGTACAGTAGACATTAGAAGAATATTTTGTGATGATCACATATGCCTACATTGCTAAGCACGGTTTATTGCAATATTGATGCCTTGTCAAAATCACAATGTGTTTCATGTTGAGCATTTGCACTGTAGGCTAATGCAAATATGCACACTCCACCAAACTCCTCGTTGTTGATCACTTTAGTAAATGTGATCTCGAGATTTCTACTGCGCCCAAAACAGCCAAGTCGCAGGAATTAGCTTATTCACAGGCGCTTAGTCAAAACAAAATTGACAGTCGGGGTGCACGGGGGCTTAGAATTGGGCCAGGTCAAGATCCAAAGGAGTCAGGCAGGCAACATGTCAGACGGCTAAGGTGGATGCACTGGATGGTGTTTAGAATTGAAACGGCGAGCGAGGTAAGAGGTGGCGTTACGAAGGGTTTCAGTGCCCAGGGGCAAGGGTTCATGACTGCACCCATTTTAATTTTCTTGTTGACTTTTAATTATTCTTGTCATAGTACAGTAACTGTGTACCACTGAAAGTTAATTTTGCGTCCCCATGGTACTGCGCCCGCCGCCCGAGGCGGCTACTCACCCCTCTGCTGGGTCTGCCCCTCCCCTTCGTTACGCCACTGGAGGTAAGGGGAAGAGGAGGAATCGGAACAGGATTTGTGAAAAAGCAGTGTTTTCAGCTTTGAGTGAAGGACCTCTGGAGAGATAGCAAGAGGTGAGGTTTTGGTGTGTTCGTGGGATGGTTCAGATAACCTAGCGGGAGTTTGTTCCAGAGAGGTGGACAGATATACATGGCCATGAAGCGATTTGCAAATTTAAGTGATGAGGTGACGGAAAGACCGATAAGTGTTAGGGCTGAAGATAAGCGAGTTGAGCGAAGTGGTTGGACCGTGAACAACTGACGGAGATAGGAAGGACGATTGAAGTGTGTTGTAGGTGAGTGATATGACTTTGTATTGTATTGTTTAGGCATTTAACTTAAGCCAGTGGAGTGATTTTAGGACAAGGCTGATGTTTGGGGTCTTATAGTAACGAGACGAGCGAGAGCATTCTGGATAGCCTGAAGGTGGTTTATCTGTATTGTATTGTATTGTATTTGAACACTTGTTATAGCGCCCCTACCAGATTGCCCATTCAGAGGCGCTCCCGACTACTGCGCGAACGCTGAATCGGAGTTTCACGCCGAAGCGCATGAGCAATTGCGAGTGAAGGACTTGCCCAGGGTCCCTACGATAGTGTGATTCTCGTTAACGATAACGATAACGAAAATGTTCGTTAACGAAAATAAAATGATTTCGTTAACGATAACTATAACTATAACTATAACTAAAAATATCATTAACTATAACTATAACTATAACGAAAATAACATTAACGAAATTCATCTTTATTTTCGTTAATACAAAACATAAAAATAGGAAGTGCAATATGGACGATTCGACATAAATGAGAACGAAAGATGCAATATTTTTACTATGCAATTTGTCAGTTACTTTGGAAAGTCGTGTATTCATGAAGCTGAATGCACCAATGCTTCAAAGGCTTTTAAAGCTCTGAGCAAATTGTGAAACATCGTGTTAAGACGCACAATTTTGCTTATAGCCTTAATTATTGTAACTAAGTAGTAACTAAAATTAACTAAAATAAAAAATCCATTAACTATAACTATAAGTTAACTATAACTAAAAAATAATACTAAATATAACTATAACTATAACTATAACTAAAATAAAAAACCATTAACTATAACTGTAACTATAACTAAAATAAAATCTGTAAGGAGAATCACACTGCCTACGAGGCGACTTTGAGGTGGATTCGAACCCGCAACCCTCCAGCTGCAAGGCACCGAACATACCCCTAAACCACCGCGCCCCAGTTGTATTGTGATGTGTTGTATTGTGTGTTGTATTGTACTCCACGTTTATAATGCGACCGAGCCACCCGCAGTCAGGGGCGGCGCTGGGTTTTAGTTCTGGGGGGTCCACGAAAATGAAATTAACTTGCAAGCTGCGTGGCAGGCGCCCGAGTGCGAGGCACTGCGAGCGCCGAAGGCGCGAAGCTGCCCACGATTAGGGGGTCTGGGGGAGCGTCGTAAGCTCCCCAGCGGGGTCTGGGGCGGAGCCCCAGCCGCCAACGCTTTTTGGAGTATAATGTTGCCATATGGAGCTCATTTTAGCCACTCTGAACTAAACATTTATAGCTTAAAAATGAACTTGATTTGTTAGTTGTTACGTTGACTTGGTCAAAAAATTTGCAAACATGTAATTACTATTTTATCTTAATTAATTTGATTTTGTAAACATCCAGTTAAAACATTGAAACAGAAGAAAACATCAAACATCAATATGTGTCGTGACAAGTTTAAAAGATATTTAACTATTGCTTATAAGTTTTTGTCTCTCTTATAGTGGCAAGCCTCAACCAGTTCAGCAAGGACTCTATATTAAAGGACTGGTTACTCGCGATAATATCGTGTACTTCCGGTTTAAGGCAACGAGCCTGGCGCCATCTGGCGATGCGGGTGTAAGGAGCGTCTTTGGACGTAAAAATGCATGGTGAACCCGATGTGTTGTTCAGCGATTAATTGCACGAATTTGAGGAAAACAAATCAGAATTATTTTTATTTAAGTTTCTAAGGAACGAAGAAAGGTAAATAATAATAAATGTAAAGATATTTTTAATGACTTTCAGTTAAATAATCTAAACTACGGAGATAGGCGTTTAGCATGGTAAACACGAGGTTCTACGCCTTTGTCGCTAGGTGGCCAGGCTCCATGAGCCGCCATTTTCTCTCCAACGCGCTTACATAAGGCGATTCCAGTCCTGTGTATATTGGTCCTTGCCAGTTCAGTAAGCGGATTTCTATTTAATGATGCCATAAAAATTATTATTGTTATTATTTTCACTAAGAGTCAACACTGTACACACGGACCAATGACGTACCAATCATAAGCACGCATTGCAGAGAGGTTTAGTAAGTAAGTTAAATATAATTTAAAGAATTTGAGTAGACCTAATAAATAGTGATGATCATAATATTAATTTAATATATTGGAAAGAGTTACAAAGTCATGACATTAGTTGCAAGGCTGTCAGCGAAACCAGACCCCCACCCCCACCAAAAAATCTATTCGGATTTACACGAATTGGAGAAATGGTCTGAACGACAGCTGGGGGGGTCCGGACCCCAGGACCCCCCGGCCAGCGCCGCCCCTGCCCGCAGTAGCCTAAAGATCCGAGAAATTAATCTCTGATAAACCGACCCGACCGGGAAGCGAACCCGGGGCGCCGGCGTGACGAGCAGGCTACCAACCCACTCGGCCACTCAGGATCCTCAAATGGTCCTGTGGTGTCAATAGTTAATAAAAGCGAGTTGCAATAGTCAAGTTTGGCATGGGCCATAGCTGTAGTGTCAGTAGTGACCTTAATTAGGGAACGCAGTATTTTTACACCGAGTTGAATCGTCCACTAATTGGGCGTTTGCTATAGCCGCTGCATGGCGCCACATGAATATAAAAAAATTAAGTGATATGTAATCTATGATTTATGATAGGCCCTACTAAAAATTCTTATTAAATGTTGTTTATTTAATGTGGCATTATTATTTATAAGTACGCGAACGCAAAATGATGGCTCTTACTGTTCGCCCTTAAATAAATCGTCCAACATAACAGTTCTGCCCTTAAGAATGCACTGGGCGTTTGTTATTTGCCAAGCTACTGGTATCTGACGGTGAGGCCATTCACAAATCTCAATAAAGACGTTTATCGGCCCCGATGTTTTATGACGCCCTTAATAAACATGCCGCGCTTTAATCATTTCCTTATAACTGTTCTTCGCTTTTACTCGGTCGAATAGATGGCCCTAAAGCGAGTAATATTCACGATTTAATCTATTGGCTTCTATAGTGCCATTACCAAGAGGGTGGTGCTTCTGCGACGGAAGATTTCGCCACGCAATGCATGAAGAAATTACTTCTTGTGGCGGAAAGTTTTTTGCATTTTATCTACTGACGACCCCAACCCTGACCCTAACCGAGCCTCACGACGCCTAACCTGACCCTAATGACCCTCCTCACGACGCCTAACCTGACCCTAACCGACCCTCACGATGCCCATTGATAGGAAGTAATGCATTTTGAACAATGCGCGGAAGGTTGCCCATGCGCAAAGGTCTTCCGCCACGAATTGTGTCAAAAATATTACTTCTGCGCTGGAATTTTCCGCTGCAGAAGATTTATCGTAATGCCCAAGGGGTCTATCAACATTCGGTTCAAGCGAATCTCTGTGCTCCGAAGTTTCTGTAACATCATTAGCAGAACCTGTGTTTGCGCAGACTTTGTCATGCTTGACTCCTCATGTCACTACAGAAAATAAAATGTCATGGACGCGTGAGTTCTGATGTGTTTTGTCGGAAATTCTATAGCTATTGCCAGACGACTTAAAGGGTCTGCTTTACACGCCCTGTTGGGTGCAAAGTGGGGTGCTTTTTATGTCCAGGGTTAGACGTGTCAAATTTTATTAGGGCGAAGGGTGAACTTGCAGAGTCTTTTATGTCCAAATGCCCTGGTATACATTATCTTAAACTTTGACCTCCTTATTACCAGTGAACGCTTCATATTTGGTAAAGTAGGTTCTTAAAATTTCTGATATCACCTTCACTTTGTTCTTCCCAAAATCCAATCTTGGCATGCGTGTGTGTGTGGGTATGTGTGTGTAGGTGTGTGTAGGTGTGTATGTGCATGCAAGCGTATGTGTGCATGTACCGGTACTAATAATTGTTCTTTTGATATATTATATATGATAGACTGTTATTGGTGTTCAATAAAAGTGACTTTTATTGAACACCAAATCAAAGCTTAATCTTTCTTTGTCTGTCTCGCTATCTCATTCTATCTGTTCTCTGTCTCTCACTCTCTCTGTCTTTCTGTGTCAGTCTGTCTGTCTGCCTGTCTCTCCTTCACTGTTTTCAAGCTGTTCAAGTGCAATTTTGTAATTTTTCTTGATAAGAGATGTGTTCTCTTTTTGCTGGTAATGATGTTGCGGCCCCCAATTAGAGGTTTTAATAGGGTTCATGAACCGTCTGCTTGGGTTTACCAGTTGCAATTTTCAGGAGACCAAGAAACCTTAATATATTGCCTCTTATAATTACAGACTTTTATCATCCTTCAATTCAACTTCAGCTTTCGCTGTATCCATGCCTCAGAATATGACAGTATTATTATTATTATTAAACTGTCATTTATAGTGCGCTTAAACAAAAACAAAATCTTGCACAAAGCACGTTACAGGAAAGTCTAATCATAATAAATCTTGAACAGATAAGTCTTAAGCTTATTTTTGAACAGCAATAATGTTGAAGATTTGCGAGTAAAGTCCGGCAGTCAATTCAGCCGTGCCAGCTAGTGCAAATGCACGGTTTCCAAACTCTCTCAATGATAGTGTCTTCAATTGCTCAACATCTGACATTTTTAAACTATTCAGCTTTTATTGAGTTGAGCTTTTAAATTCCTTGCCATCAAGTATGCCTTCAGTATAGACAATTTTAGGAGCACTTGCTGAAAGCCAGTTTCATGGGAATATCTGAGTGCAGGCTGTCATTCTAGAATGCCTGTTCAACTGTACCATGTAACTTCGGAGATACAAGGGAGGCCAGAGTAGAAGAAATGTGAGCCATTTGCTGGCTGGCAAGGGGTCTCCTCTTCCAAAGTTCTAATGCAATTCAATGCAATGATGATTTCTGGCGTGTCTTTCTACAGACAAACTACCCTTAGGTGCTCTCCAAGTTCTGCACAAACTTGCAGCTCAACCTTTGCAACCAGAGAACAGTGAAGCTGGTCGGGGTTATGTACCGTGTGTAAACAAACTGTAATCTCGTATACTTTCTTTTATACCAGGGGTCTTTGTGTCCTGGAAAGATGAACTCTTATAGTATAAACACCGTCTCTTTTTATCATCCGCTTATTGTGTTGCCTTTTGGACTTGCACAAATACACAGACGCATATCCAGTAGATGAAAATACATACACATCACACAGATACTTGAGCGCATACACGTTCCGGAGCAATATTTAATACACGCACAGATGCCCATCAGCATGCGCACACTCTCATGCATGCACACACGTGTAAAAACATTTTTGCACGTGCACTCACGCACACATTTGGACACACACACACACACACACACACACATATGCATACACACACACACATACACACACACAGCGAGCAGGCATTTACACACAGATTTACACATATTTGCACACACACACATTTACACACAGATTTACACACACATACACACAAGTATATATACACACATTTACAAACACATTTACACATACACATTTACACACACACACACACACACACAAGTGAGTACACATTTATACACACATTTACACATACACATTTTCATGCACATTTACACACACAAACACAAGTATATATACACACATTTACACACACATTGACACAGACACGTTTACACACACACACACACACACACACACACACACACACATACACACACACACACCTTAACAACGCCTACAAGGCTGACTGCACTACTTGCAGCGAGAGGCATGCAGCTATTATCATCAGCCTATAACAGCCACCTGCTTCCGATTGATTTCTGGAAAAATCTTCTTTTCTAATTGGTTTCCTAGTCAGTTATTGACACACAATTCACCCCTGTTGTTGCAGTAGTATATTCACCCCGTTGTTATTCTCTATTATTATTATTATGAATGTTTATCCACTTTGATATCTGCTCTATAATGAAGCCCTTATAATGAAATCCTGTTTGTGTATCATTTCCCTATAATCGTCCACTTTTCTGTCATCATCTACAGAACTGAACTTGTTTTTCCCAAGTAACTATACTGGCATTCAATTCGTATCTTTGGACAACCCCTCTGACTTGCTGCAGCACTCTTGAATGAATGTGTGCCCTGCTCTTAAGTAGCGAGTTAAATAGTTTGGAGTTCACGATTATAACTGCATGTATGACTGTATGTATGTATTTAAGCGTGTTTATATGTATGCCTGCGGCTGCATGTATGTATGTGCGTGTATGTAGGCAGGCATGTGTAATGTAGTGTAATCACTGTAATGTAAATCATTGTTCAGCAATTTACATTTTACTATATGCATTTTATATACTTACTTGCAAGCCTATATAGATGGAGTAACATAAATATTAATGTTAATAGAAATTGTAATGCTAGCTTTAATAGTAATGTTAATGTTTATATGTATGCTTGCATGTATGGATGTGTTTATGTATGTATGTGTGTGTATGCACGTATGTATGTATATGGCCATTTATATAGCACCTTACAAGAAACTCACCAAGACGCTAAACATAGCTACCCAACAGATCTAAACAGATGTGACTTCAGAAATTTTGAAAATGTTTCCTGAGCTGCATGCGGTGCAATGTTACTAATTGTTAGTGGAAGACTGTTCCAGTGTGAAGGTCCATACACACATAAGAACACATGATACCAATGCATGAGAAGGCACGGTGCGCCCTCATTGATGTACGGGAGCGTATGTGTATGCCTGTATGTATGTATAATGTGTCCCTGCAATGCCCTGCATGTATGTATCTATCTATGCATGTATGTATGTATGTCTAGTGCATACTACCGTCATGTTCAGTGTCATACTGATATATATAATGATTAAACAACTACCCACTTTTATTTTTTATTTTTTTTGAACTGTTTGACATGTACTATGTGCTGTTACACTGTTATGATGCTGTTGAATTGAATTGAAATTGAATCTATAGATATATTTATGTATGTATTTATGCATGTATGCCTCTTTGTATGTACTTATGTATGCCTGCTTGTCTGCATATATGTATGTAGGCCTACTGTTAGGCCTCTCCTCTGTCAGCAGCCATTTACACTTTATAAGCTACAAAAAGCATCCTGGCTTTGGTTTCGCACGCTTTCCGGGTGGCGTACTGTTTTAGCTGTCTTGTTGACGGCCAGTGACAGCCTTCACCTACGCTTCTCATCTGAAAATTCCTGTTGAGAAAGCGAGTAGTTGTTGACGGGAACATCAAACGGAGTTGGACGACGTGTGTGATTATTATCCGTGTGTTCTAAATTAGAAGCGTCTGAGTTGGATTGGCGTTTCTGCAAATGTTTACCAGTTTCCCAGTTAGAAGCAATGCAGCGGAAAAGCAACTTAGTAGTGACTTCTGGACTGGTAGTGTCTGCCTCCCACCAGCCATCAGAGGATGACGTGTTGTGACATCTCATCACACCTATATTAGTGGAGATTTGTTTGCAGGATGCTGTGGATGGCGTCTAACTGTTGTTTTGGATAAGTTAATCTAATCTACCATAATGTGTGTATGTTTGCACGTATGCACGTATGTATGTATGTATGTATGTGTCTGTATATATGTATGTATGTATGTATGTATGTATGTATGTATGTATGTATGTATGTATGATACATGTAGATATCTTGAAGGGGCGCTATATTAAGTTTCATTAATTGATTGAATTGAATTGATTGAATTGGTATGTATGTATGTATGTATATATGTATGTATGTATGTATGTACGTATGTATGTATGTATATGTATGTATGTATGTACGCATACATACATACATACATACATACATACACATACATACATTGCACATATGTATGTATGTGTATGTATGTATGTACTTATGTATGTATGTATGTGCACGTATGCTTGCATCTATGTAACTATGTAAGTTTGCATGTGTGAATGTATGTATGTTTATTTGTGCATAATCGTAAGCAGACTCACTTTCCAGAAGCACAATCCATCAAAACCAGTCATAAAAGGTTTGTTAGGTACTTAAAAGGCGTTTGTGTTCATAAACTTTCTTGATACACACATCCATGCATGCACACATACATGTTTGCCTACATACATACATCCATTCAGGACACCCTGATTTACTCACTAGTGCTGCAATAAGTCATGAAGAAGACCAGAGTGGAAATAATTCAGATGAGTTCCTCATGAATAAGCTGGTGCCCTGCGCTTGCCTGTTGAGTGGTGCTTTAGAAGTTTGGAGCTTACAATTATGATTACAATGGGATTTATTTAGGTGACAGAAGTCGGCACGTCAGCATAGGCAACACGTGACAATACAATCTATCATAATACACTTGTGACACAACAATTTTCTGATTTTTGAACAGCGTTTTGAATTTTTAAAATCCTCTGTGTTTTTTGTTAACTGTATCTTTGTTGCTGGTAACACGTGGTAGAAAAGACGCCTCGGGCGTATACACGAAATTAACAGTTAGCTTTTTGGATTCAGTCTTCATATATATATAGGCCGATATCAAGAGGCGGTCGAGATACAATGCTATTCAAGTCACACAATGAAACGCTGCACATCGTAATTGATGTACAATTTGGCATTGAATGATAAATATGGTGACAGGCCTGTGTAATGTAAATCATATTATATAGGCATACTTGCAAGCTTAAATGGATGAAGAAAGCCAGTAGTGTAATAATAATAATATTATTATATTAATATATACAGTGCAGTGTTTATAATATAAACAGTGCACCTTAACAACGCCTACAAGGCTGACTGCACTACAGTGCAGTGCGTTTGTCAGGCGCTTATTAAAGAAAAGATTATTATTAAGATTATTATTAACTTTAATAGTACTGATAAAGGTAACTTTAAAATACTATTAAAGTTACCTTTATTACCTTTATTAAATTAATAGTAATGTTAATGGTAACTTTAATATAATGTTAACAGTAACTTTAATAGTAATGTTAACGGTGACTTTAATAGTAACGTTAAAGTGTAAAAAATATTCCTTTAATCTTTTCAGGAAATTTTCAGATATTAAGTCTGAAAGGTCAGAATAATTTCCAGATATGTTGTAAGCTGTTCCATCGTTTGCAAATGCAGAACTGTTTTTTTAGAATCCCTCATTACTCTGTTTACTTTTAAAAAATATATAGAGTACAGAACCAGTGTTAAAATCTCGTTATATTATTTTAATTGCTGTCCACAGTTCAAAGGTCATGTTGCACTGTGAACAGCAACTAAAATAATATAACGAGATTTTAGCACTGGTTCTTTTGCTCAGAATTATAGCTCATTTTCGTTCTTCATACACCTATTTACTTATAAAAGTGAGCTTGTCATTGAACTTTTGCACCACTTAAGCCAGAGGTGTCAAACCTTTCTTAATGGTCAGTATTTTCCAACAAGTGGCGGGCCATTGTTCCGAATGCACCTGAGCAAATTTGGGGTAGGGATCTGGGAGGGGCTCGGTGAACCCGTCCCCAGGAATTTTTTTTGCAATTTAACTAAATCTTTAATGGTGCATTTTATGCATGCAAACAGTTAAATTAGCCTTTCAAATCTTAATTTTGATCATTATCAGTCATTAAGTGTTAAAAATAACAAACTGGAACTTTTATTCTCAACTTGTGTAGTCTTTAGGCAAGGCTTCACGGGCCAAAAAACATCGTCTTAGGGCCAGAAATGGCCCTCGGGCCGGCTCTTTGACTTATAAGCTAACGAGCACAACAGTGGTTTAGGGAAGTGGTAAAGGTGCTGTTTTAAGTGTCTTCATACATACATACATACGTACATACATACAGTTATATGTGTACAACTGTACAGTACATGTACTTGCATATGTATTAAACAGTACATGCGTGAATATGACATTGTGCTTGCTGTATACATTATACATGCATATGTACGTACATAAATATACATACACATATCTTACATAAGCACACACTTGCATTCATGCTTATGTACATACTTGCATATACATGCATACATCCACACATACATAGGTACATATACTTAACGGCATCATTGGATACATGCTTTCATACATATATGCCCACATACATTTATACATACATTCATGCAAACCCTACTTGGATACTTACATTCATGCATTCAAACATACAAGCATTCATGGATAATACATCGATACAATACATACCTAGGTGCATACATATTACATACACCCATAATTACATGTATACATGCAGGTGCTGGGCCACATATTGAAATGTAGCAAAACCTTCACATTGTTTAGTCATGTCAAACAATAATAGCTCAGTGCCTCTTCAGACAAGACATCCACCGAGCTGTCAAACGATGCTCTCTTCCATTGTTATCCCCCTTTTAATATTTGCCAATTTATTTTGCACTTGCTGCTCAACTAACACGTCACCGTATAGTACGTGCTTTCAACGCGTTTTTGATACATACGCGTACGTGACGACGTGAAACGATGACGGTATACGCAGTAACGATATGATAATCTCTACAAATAATTATTCGCATTAACAAGACGAAATTTTCATAATGGGCTTGCGTATATCATCAAGGGCTATTAACCCGGACTTGGCCCGCGGGTAGTAGTACGTGAAACGCGCAGGTTTACTGTCCACGGGCTGTGCTCTTGTCGTATACGGGCGGCGTTCTGAGATGCGCTGGGTACCTGGGGTTTATGAGCATCCTTGAGTGGGACAGGGACTATGGTGGTCGCCCCGCTGGGGTCTTTCAAATTAAAAGCCTATTGTACCCGCGTCTCCGACTGTGACTGAAGCGGGTGCTGGGGTTAGTTATTTTCACCTGTGACTGTCGTATACCCTTGCAACTTAGGAAAACTAAAGAATGAACCTACTCGTTTAAGGCCCCATTATTTATTATTCCCAGGTCATTTGGGAACGTATATCATTCGCTTTTGTCAGCTAACGGCAGGTTTCTTTTGTAACGGGTGTTGGCTGCGAGATACCGTCTGTCTATGCATAGCTTTGTCAACTTGAAAACGGCTTTTAAACGGCAATGCGTGCCACCCACAATATAACCAAATGCGGTCGCTCATCGGGTGATAAACTTAGCTATTAAATGGAACTGTGGGCGAATCTACCCAGTCATTCCATAGTTTCGAACATCTGGAGTTGGTGAATGGTTCTGTTACCAATTGCTTCAAATGGTAACTGCCATCAACAAGACCCTGGGTGGGATGAGAAGAATATTCGTGACATGGGGCGCGGTGGTGTAGGGGTATGTTCGGTGCCTTGCAGCCGGAGGGTTGCGGGTTCGAATCTACCTCAAGCCGCCGCGTAGGGACCCTGGGCAAGTCCGTCACTCGCAATTGCTCATGCGCTTCGGCGTGAAACTCCGATTCAGTGTCTGCGCTGTATTCGGGAGCGCCTCTGAATAGAAATCTTGAAGAGGCGCTATAACAAGTGCTCATACATACATACATGGAGGTGACGTGACGTTCAAGCTTCTGTAAAATATGGCAGGAGGCAATCAAGCATTTTTATATACTGTGGATTTCTTGGTATTTTCGTAAAGGTTGAGCACATGCATTAGGCTAGATTGTGTCGTGAGAGCTTAATTATGAGATTCCAAGGTTGGTAAAATCTGTGTTTGGACCTAATGGCCAAGTCTGTTGGGCATGCCGTTTAACTTGTTATTTACCAAGGTGCCCTTCTCTATGATAGAGATTGTTGCTATATATTTATGCTACTTAGGTGGCAGCACAGTACTGCTGATACAAATATGCATGAATGCACAGTAAAGTTAAGTAAAATACATCCCTGGTTACAGTGGTTAGTATGTATGTGTGTATGTATGTATTGACAGGGACGTAACTAACGTTGGGCTTGGGGTCTTAAGCCCCCCAAACGAAGCTGAAGCCCCCAAAAATGAGTGAAGCCCCCGGCTCCACTATAGGCTCGGGCTATGTTCAAGGCTTAAAGCCCCCCCAAACGAAAATTTCTAGTTACGTCACTGTGTATTGATGTATGTATGCATGTATGTATTTATTTATGTATGTATGTATGCATTGATTTATGTATCAGGACACTTAATATAGTGCATTTTAAGTATCTTACAAATGCACTGTGTCACTGTATCTATAACTAACAGATATGAACAATTGTATTTTAAGAAAGTTTGCAAAAGTACGGTGCACAGAGTCAAAAGCAACAGTATGTATGTACAGTGGGAGACTGTTCCACTGACTGTACACTGTCGGTGGGAAGATGAGACAGTGAGGGAGAGGACTGGCCATCCGCCCTCATATGCTGAGGCTAAGAAAATGATGTCGCTAACACTTCATACCTATGGCTGCCTTCAAAGGCTAGCTTAAAGGACTGCTCTTCTCTTCTCTTCTTACATAGATCTGTTAGCGGTGCTTCAGTATCTTTGATTGGCTCTTGAACAGCCCTATATATCAATATCAGTAATAATTAGTTCTGATATCTTAAAAACCGTACATATCTAGATAATACACATGCACAGCCAAGATATCTTAACTGATCCAAGCAATTCAATCTTTTAAATTGTATACAATCGAGGTATTATATCTCATTTATAATTTCAATAAAGATGCCAAAATAACTATATCCATGTTCTACCTTTAGAACTATATATCCTCTTCTTTTCTTTCCATATAGCATTACCGACACTCCAATGTTAGAGGTCATTTGCTGCAATACTTTAGCAACTGAAAATAATACGCCAACAGAGAGAACCCGATCTCAAGGTAGAAAAATGCTATAAATAGCTCAGCAGCGGGATCTGTTTCGCGCAGGCTAATTAGAAAACCATCTTGTGGTTTTTGTTTCAAGTGGGGCATTATATATGTACGGATGTTCTGTCGCTAATTTGCTGTTGCCGGTGTCTGGCTCTGTCTCTGTAGAAAGACGGGCAACCGAACTGCCTGTCAAGTTGATTGACTCCATTTTTCATCTTCATGTCAGGCGATCCTGCTAATTGAATCCGTGGTAAACTTATAATCAAGTTAGGATCAAATGTCTTCGTCTTCTAAGTGTGCGCCTTAGTAGAGTGGTTAGCGTGCTGGCAGCGTTATATATAAGAGGTCGTTGGCTGGCAGTGCCAGCTTTAGGTATAGGCGATATATATAGGCGGCTGTCTACAGTGCGGCATTTTTCAAGGGGCGGCAAATTCCGGCAAAATAAAAAAGGAAAAAGATATAAAATAAATGTTCTGTTCGTACTTCGTGTGGATTTTATGACGCCTCCCCTATTGCCCATGCTTTTGTCAGTTTAGAAAGAATAAGTGTGCCCTTATGCAGGTATAGCAAAGATGTTAGAGCCGTAGGCTAAGATATGACACTTCCTATCTTCCCTGTGTATTCGGTTTGGGTGGTGGTCAAAGTACATAAACCCGTGGCGCCTCTAGTGACTGGCTGACCAACTTCTTAGCAACGATAGACGCGGCACATCAAATACTGGATAACTGTTACAGTAGCAGCCTTAAACTAACACATTTAAACAATATATTAAATATTATAGTAATAATGAATACAAATTATATGGTAATGTGTTTTATTATAAGTTTTATGCTTATAATGCGTGCTGCATTTACGGGCACTTCGACAATGCAAACGCTATAGTATACGTCGTGCCTTTAGTGGTTGCACCATCCATCTCAAAAGGCATAGCCTACCAATAGATCTGCGCATCCTTGCAATCCATTCATTCATTACTTGAATTTGTACAGCGCCTCTTCTAGGGAACTACTCAGAGGCGCTCCCAACCCCAGCACGGCCGAATAGGACCAATTAAAGTTGAGAGAGGAATGCCTGAGAATGGATTATAGAAAGGAAGCAGAGTGTCAGAGGGGCCCATTCCAGGTCAAGGGACCAGCCACTTGAAAATTGTTCTTTTGCTGAGGCTGGACTAGATGCACCTCTGATTAGATAGCTTTGAGGGGTGCAGTATGAATGCTTCAAATGAACCCGTAGTGTAACTGATTGGCTAGAATTACTAGAGGAAAATAAAAATAATATATTTTCATTGCAAATAAAGATCATTCAGTTCATATACACTATGGCTAAGAACACAGCGCAACGCGCTCTCGTGCAGACTTGTCTTGTTAAAGCGCGTTATAAATTTCTATTGTATTGTATTACATAATTCAAATATACATATTTACATATTAACATTGAACTACATGCATACAGCTGACCAGTATTACACAGTTTCACATAATATTTATTACCTTAATCATTAGTAAAGAAACGTTGTCAACAATTACGACGCAGAAGTCCATTTCCATGACCAAAGGTTCATTCACAGTTTATATAATTCAAAAACATATTTACATATTAACATAATTATAATATTTATGATCCCCAAATTTATGTGCAGAGAAGAAATATAAGTTCTTGTTAACATCTCGATTAAACCAGGACTGCATAGAGAATTTTTTTCCAACGATCCGTGGTTGTGGAGGACACAGGGACAATCCTGATGTCACACAATAATTATTTCGTTCCAGTTTTAGATATATCGCTGTCACTAAGCTGTTTGTTGATAATTCTGGACGTAATTGTGAAAATGATTTAGATAATGTGCTTCTGGATATATCGTCATTGTCAAATCTGTTGAAATCCAGGTCACATGAAGATAAAAGTTGTGTGTCCACTTCAACGCTTGTGCAGTCCAGATCTGAACGCTGTTTGTTAGCTCTCCACTTCTTACACCTGTTCTCACATAATAAAACAATAACAGCATATAACTAAGCAATTCGTATCATAGAATTTTGCAGTGCATGTTATAAGCAAATTTATTTATCTATAGCCAGGTTAGCAGACGATGAAGCAGAGCAATTGTGCAAATTAGACAATTTGACACTTGTAATACGAAAGATCTCAATATTTCGGTTATAATGAGATTGGTTTTTACAGTTGGGGCACATCAAAACATAATACTAGAGGCAAGATATTTTACGCTAGCACTACTAGTATCCATACACAAGTTTTGCGTCCCCAGCCAATTGAAGATTCTCCCAAAAAATATTTTCCTATAACTTTCACTCCACCCTACTATACACAGTAACCGCCTGGATGAGGATCGAACCCGTATTCTCCACGTTACAGGTTAACCGCTCTAACCAGTCAGCCACCGTGCCACATTAGCAGCTCTGACTGAATTTAGCGTGGTGTGGCACGTGGGTGCCCAATATGGTGCCTTTTGTGCAGCGGATTTACAGTCTCCAACACAGACAACCCACACCTCAAAATTATGATTATTTAGTACAATGGTCAAAATTGGTCATTCAGAATCAGAAGCCTACCACTGAGAAGTTACTAGTCAATCTTAGAATCTCTTTGCTAGTCAGATGACACATGCAGTGAAGGGACACAAAAAATATAATTGCAACTGTGGGGCCCCTAAGTGGTGGTGGCCGCTGAGCTGGCGCCCATGTTGACCATGCCCAAATCCGGTCCTGATAATAATTAGGCATAACAATCCACTGCCAAACAACGATGCGGTGTCCAAAATTGGAACATAAAGTTACATTTTAAGCTTGCATCAGAATTAAGCTTTTGATCACTGTACAAACATCACTCTAGCAACGCAAAGTTTCACCCTGGAGTTTTGTTAGTATTTTTATAGCTTCCGAAAAATGGTTTACCAATAATAATTTTATTCGAGCGGACCGAGTCCTGGAAGTGTGTCAAGTAGCCTATATCACCGACAGCAGTCGTCAAACATTTAGTAAAACAATTTAAAAGTTACTTTATACATACCTTGCGGCATCTTTCTGAAATCTAAATAGTGAAATATTTTGAGAATTGTACGTCCTTATGCTACAATTAATTGCAGCAAAACAATTCCCTCCTCGCTTCGAAGACATGTTGTCAGTGTTGATAACGTAAGTGGTCAGCCATTCGGTTGGTGGCGCCACACATCCCAAGGTAGGTGAGGTGTACATTCAGATGCATGGAGTGTCATATCTTAGCCTACGGCTCTAACATCTTTGGGTATAGGCTACATTCACGCTCTAGTTTAACTTGGCACATCAATGTTTTTAAAAATGAATTACATGATGGTGACTTACGTCAAAAGATGTCTGCCGTTTGACAGTTTGTTTTACTAAGTCTGATGTAGGCCTAGGTATCACTATTTATTATTTCTGAATATAACTTTTGTTGAAAATATTAAGAGGCAGCATTTTGGTCCTGCCTGTACTAGGCCCTGTAGGCTGTAGCACAAAACTTTCACAGGCCGCTATTGCGTCCCGTGCTGGACTGTTAACTAAAAGGTTGGGGGTTCAGATACCCACCACAGCAAAACTTGTAGATTTCTACTGCACACGATTTGTGCCTCTAGGCCTATAGCTAACTCTCCTCCAATGAGTACACTGACCGACCTTACACTCAGTGGGAAGAAGATCAGACGGCAAGGTAGAGGACTGACCACCCATTCTCATATGCTGAGGCTAAGAAAACTGAAGCTGCTAGCACTTCATGCCCATGGCTGCCTTTCAGGTTAGCTTAACACTTTAGCAATGTGCTGCATTGGTTTCCCAGTCTCTCTTTGTACATGCTCTTCATTAAAGTGTTAAGGGACTTTAGTCTCCTTCGTCTTCAGTGTCTTCTTGTTCAGTTACTGGAGCCTCAGGGAAATAAACTGTTTCCATTCATTTGTAAAATTACACTAACGATTCGTTTATTCTTTCCATAAAGTATTTGCAATTGATGCAAAGGCAAAGATATCTTACTTATTTACATACCTGTACAGAAACCGCTCATAAGCATGGTTTGAATGATGTTTTGACATAAGCACGACCATGGTTATTCAACATAGGACACCTTTTAAATGACCTTGCATTGTATATTGAATAGATTATATGAGTAGCTACTGTAGAAAAACATCTTACAACGCTGGGCAGTTTGTTTTAACAACAGGCTAGTAAGTATTGAGGGCAATAGATAATGTGAATGGTTGAAAAACCTTTTGTAACTTTGCCACTTGTGACTATGTGTTTTGATGTCACCTTCATTACGGCGCGGCTTGATCACTGTTTAACCCTCTATTCTGAAAAACTGCGAGCTGCAGCGCGACTCATCGGCCAAATACCAAAATATGATCATGTCACCAGGTATATGTTGGAAGTTCTGCATTGGCTTCCTGTCCGAAGCGCATCGAGTATAGAGTTGTCTCTCTGGTTTGGCGATGCCATCTTGGCCTTGCGCCAGCCTACCTAATAGACCTCTGTCAGCCGGTGTCGGGGGTTCAGGGTAGTCGCTCCCTTCGCTCTGCTGAGAGGGGGTAGTGGTGGTCCCGTTTGCCCGCACAGCAACCATGCAGAACCGAGCATTCTCTGTGGTAGGCCCTAGGGTTTGGAATAGCCTCCCTCAGGAGCTACGCCTGTTCCCTAGAACATGCACTGATACTTTCTATGGCCACTTGAAAACTTACCTTTTTGGCCGGACTGGAGTTGGGAGCGCTTCTGAGTAGTTACCTTGAAGGGGCGCTATATAAATTTTTGAATGAATGAATGAATGAAAAACACATGTTTTAACATAAAAACACTTAGTCACAAGTGGCAAAGTTTAAGGTCTTTCAACCAGCCCATTTTTCAATGAATTGGTCTGGGTGATATCCTTCACCACTGCTGCCTGTTTGAAACCTAGACCTGAAAGGTACTAAGAGTCAATTTACATAAGCCTCCCTTACAGCTCAACTGCATTCAGACACCCTGTAATTGTGCAAAGTACTCGTATCTGCCAATACATTCACAGCCTTTAATACCAACTTCTCGGGGAGGCTAAGTGTATTTGCTTTCTGCAGATATACAGTGATACTGCACAGCCTCAGATGTTGTCACTTTCTGTTCAGGCATAGCAATGCATGTATACAGCACCCTTTAACTAACTCACACTGTCGAATCTGCTTAAACATCAGATAGCGTGTTTTAAAATCAATAATAATAATGACAATTTATATGGCACCGTAACACAGCCATGCCGTTACAAGGCTGCCTGTTTTGACTAATAACAGATGAAGTCCATTCATAAGCTCTATCTAAACGAAGACTAGATTATATGACATGTTTTGGTTTTTGGTATGTATATCTTGCAATTGTCTCGTGCAATGAGACAACTGTTTTGACTAATGTAGACTGTATACAGTAGGGCAGATTACAATCTCTCTATCTCGAAATGAGCTGTAGATTTGATATGACTTTGACAGCGGTCATTGAAGACTGTTTGGACTGTCTCTCTTACCCTGATTATTATTCATACCTACCTTTGTGTTAAATGATCCAACCCAGTTGTTGCTTTCTCATCTTACCATGATTATTATTCATCCCTACATTTGTGTTATTTAATCAGACCCAGTTGGCAACAACACGTTTACCATTATTCATATCCTGGTTAAAAATTTATCCCAGTTGGGGAATGCTCCTTTCTAGTTAGGGTACGTGAGCTCCTGCCAAATTTCAGGTTTGGCTGGCCATGGAAATCTTTATTCCTCTGCTCGGGGTGAGCTAGTTGTTCCTTTTGCATGCAAACTTCTCCCTGCGGCCCGGTTCCATAACCATGAGTTCCCCAGGTTTGATAACCTCACTTGGAAATGCTTCCTTGCCAGGATGCTATACAAATAAACAAGGTTTCCCCAGATCTGGCTATTTGAGCTCCTCATTTTCCCCCTATGACTAACCCTAACTCTTCCTCCCCCATGTTACCCTTGATATACAATAACTTCTCTCATTCAATTCTTTGTATATATAAATTTTTTTTTTATATAAATTTTTGTTTGTTTGAATGTATTAAGCTTGCCATATACAGTGCTGTACGTTTGCTACTTTGCTAGTGCTTCTCATTAAAGAATACACTTACTTACTTACTTAGCTCGTCACTCCTTTTCAGTGGTTAGGCCATCAACGTGGAAGAGATTCCCTTTGGATATATATGCACGTTGTTTTAACTAGGTATTCTGCATGCTTTCTCTATAAGCACTTGAAAACTGTTCTTTACAGCCGGGGTTGGGCTGGGAGCGCTTCCGAGTGGTTGTCTTGGAGAGGTTTTATATACATACTCTGATTGAATGAACGAACCAGCAATAAGCCCTGATTAGAATTAGTCCTTTTTATGCATTAGGGGCAGGTGGAGCAGAACTCTCTACACAGATTTTCTGCCTGTGATTTTCCTGGAGAAAGGCAGAAATTTATTAGAGTTAGACACATGTATAGATACAAACAAACATGCCTTTAGGTTGATGGTCAGAATCTTGATATTAAATGTCTTGATACATACATGCATACATTGGGCATACATACCTATAGCGCATTGGATAACATCTGGCGTATACATAGAGGTATCGAGTTCGAGCCCCGTAGGGTGGATATGCTTTGTAGGCTGCTATTAGCGCCGTTGTATTGCAGGCTGTCTGTTCTGTTAGTAGTTAAGATTTAAATTGCATAACATGTAATTATAAATGTACAGCGCAATGCGTTTGTCAGGATTTTAATAAAGAGAAGATTATTATTATTTGCCTATTATTATTATTATTATTATTATTATTATTATGCATACAATACATACATACATACATCATATATACATACATGCATACATTCATACAGATGGAATGGTATACAATATTGAATATTCTACTGATTAGCCTTCTCATCTGTCAACCTGTGTATATTCAGGGTTCAACATAATCCCCAGATGATAGAGCTATAAATTATAAAACCCATATACATTATACATCGGAATAGTTGCTGTTGTGTAAATATCCCCAAATGTCCAGTTATCTATGCAGAAGTAGCATGGGAGCAGACACCAAGGCTCCTGTGCCTTGGCCCTATATTACTGTTACTCAGATATGTTGTAAATAAGCAATGTCAGTGGTCTGTCTGTTATATATAAGATGTCGTTGATCTGTATTATGTTTTAAACTCCGCCACTGTTCGGTTTCTGACAGTGCCAGTCCCAAGCCTGAAAAAAGGAGGAGGGCGACGCTAATGGTCTTTGTTACCACACAGTGGTCGTTAAACAGTAAACAAGCAAGCAAGTATTATGTTTGCCTTGCCTTGTTTGACCTGACCTGATTAAGAGTCCTGACCTGATTAAGATACCTGACCTGATTAAGATACCTGACCTTATTAAGAGACCTGACCTTATTAAGAGACGATTTTTATTGGTATTTGCAGCTGAGCATCGATGTTCCACTGCTGTCAAATGTTAAGGAAGCCACTTCGATGGTGAACTGCTTGCGAGACGCTGACTGCACCACAGTGAGTCTCTTACTTACTTTCATGGCTAAGTAAGTAAGTATCTTATTTTTTAACCAATTGCCAACCGCACCTTATAGTCTCTCAATTATCTAAGAAAGAATATCCGTTGATAAACCAATTATCAACTGCACTTTATAGTCTCGTTTACAATTATCTATGAAAGACATGTTATCTTAGTGAAAGACATGAAATCTAAGTGCATCTTCACCTGGCGGCTGACTATCCGCGCCTCAGATTCACATTTCGGTGTGACCTTGCGCGCGTTATAAATTTATTTAATAATAATAATAATCTTGTTGTACCTTGTTATCTTGTTATATTGATCAGGTGTTATAGATCATCCTAAGGATGAAAAGTTTTACACATCAAAATCAAATTATCTGCAGGAGAATACAGATAGTCATAGTAGATCATAACCCAGCAGCCAATGACATGTATTACTAATCAAAAAGAGTCAGTAACTCGGTCCCTCCCCAGATTTATGTGTTTATTTCTGTATTATTTGGCGGCATTGTTTGATCAGTAATTGTCAATCATCATGCTCAGATTCCCTATACAGTATACAGTAACGGTCTCAGGAAGCTACAAACTTGCACACTTCCACTTACATGCAGATATCTTACTATCATCATCATCATGGTCATCGTCATCATCATCATCATCATCACCACCACCACCACCATCATCGTCACCATCATCGCCATCACAATCATCGTCGTCGTCGTAGTCCTCCTCCATTCTCCTCCTCGTTCTCCTTCTTCTCCTCCTCATCATCATCAGTTCCTGATGCCAGCCATTTGGCAGCGATGGGTACGAATAAATTAACTCTAGTGTCCTGGATCATTTGTTAAGTCCATTGCTGCCCTTAGTGTTAGTCCAAGTAATGTTATGTCATCATTTATATTATCTACAGATTTTCTACACAGCGTAGTCTTGGTCCGCTTTTGTTTCTCTTTCTTTCGAGTCTTGCATGTAGTGCATTGTGTGGGATTCTGTCAACTGGCATTGTTTCTACATGTCCAAACCATCAGAGTCTTTGTTGAATGACTTTGTGTGGCAGAGTTGTTTTGATACCTAATGATTGTCTTATGTCATAGTATATACTATATATGTCTCTGAACAGTTATAAACATTTTAAACTTCATTTTCTTGGCCTTTTCTTTGCCTTGGCATATGAAGGTTGGTGGCAAGTCTTCTCCGTCACCGTCTCATCTTCCCACCGACAGTGTACAGTCTGTGTACTCACTATAGCTGAGTTGGGTAGATGGAATAGGCGGAGTAGAAATTCTCTAACGAAATATCTTTCCTGGCAGGGATTTGAACCTCTGTCCTCTGGGTTGATAGTCCAGCACACTAACCACTAGACTGTGTATAGCCTATACATAAGCTCCTCCAACAACACTTCAATGCTTGCCTATAATTCTTTTTCATCCTCTGGCAGTGAGTGATTTATCTTGACATCAGTGGGGCACTTTGTAAACAGCTGTTTTCACTCCTAAGTCAGCGAAAGAAGTGAGCGTCGCCTAATCCCAAAGCCATGGTCAAACAATGCCAACGAATCAATGCCAATCAAAGGAAGGGTTGCATCGAACAGCGACCACCAGGCAGAAACTGTCCACATGTCACGGTTCAGCGGTTGTCTTGACAAATGCCATATCATCCGTTATTCATCACCTTTGTTAAGATGCCTTTGTTGAGGGGTGCGTGATGGTATAATGGTTAGGATGATGGACTGTCAACCGAAAGGTCAGGGGTTGAAATCCCTTTCAGGGCAGAAATTTGTTGAGATTTAGTTTCAAAGCCCATATGGGTATATTGTCATATGGGCTTCACATGTCCCATATATGGTCGCATTATAAACGTGGAGTACAATACAACACACAATACAACACATCACAATACAACTGGGGCGCGGTGGTTTAGGGGTATGTTCGGTGCCTTGCAGCTGGAGGGTTGCGGGTTCGAATCCACCTCAAAGTCGCCGCGTAGGGACCCTGGGCAAGTCCTTCACTATTGCTCATGCGCTAGGGCGTGAAACTCCGATTCAGCGTCATCAGTAGTCGGGAGCGCCTCTGAATGGGAAATCTGGTAGGGGCGCTTATAACAAGTGTTCAAATACAATACAATACAATATGAGATTGCTGTTGGTGAAGGTGTACATTCAAAGTAGGCCTAAGTAAGTAAGTAAGTAGGCTAAGTATATTCTTTATTGAACCAGTTGCAATCCGCATTCCGGTGTACATACATCATATATAATAAACAATCAATGGTCAATATGAATAAAGCAGTCTAACTATATAAGTTTTTTTTTCATATTATGGTTAGCTAAAGGTAAAACACTAGGCTAACAGTCATATCATGTCAATATGATTTCTTACAGTATTAAGCTATTAGAACATTAAAAATATTGTACTGCTAATAGGGCCCCTATTTATCATCATCCGTTCCTGATGCTAGCCATTTGGCGGCGATGGGTACGAATAAATTATCTCCATTGTGCTCGGTCATATGTCAGAGGGCGAGGGAGAGCATTGATCACCTGCCCTCGTATGCCGAGGCTGAGAAAGTGAAGTCGCTAACACTTCATACCCCGACTACAGGCTGTTTTAAGAGTCTGCTCTTCATTCTCTTCTTCTTTTTGAGGTGCATTAAATCAAAATCTGCTGTGCTTATTAAATCACCAGCTCTGTAGCCTGTAGGCTTAAGTCAAATCAATCTTCGTTAAGAATCAAGGCACCGTGGAATTTGTCGTCTCCTTCACACACTATGTATTCAACCTGAGTAAAAAAAGCATGTATGAAAGTATATAAACACCTATTAACTGTGTCTGTACTATTAATAAATGGATACGATATCAATTGCTAACAAAATTAATTGGAAGAAGAGCTATTATGCAAATGAAAGTATGTATACTGTGAAACACCTACTGACAACTTTTTTATTTCCAGAAGCACAATGCATATAACAATTAACAACAATTATAACTTGGCTAATACATATCAGTGCATTGGCTAGGGAACAGAGGAGATCCAAAAGGGGCACAAGCCCTGCTTAATTAGGGTCACCCTATTTAACAATAATAATATTTTTTAATAATAATAATAATTTACCGGTAGTAACTGTGGCAGTATTAATAAATGGATCTGATATCAAGTCTTAACAAAATTAATTGGAAGAAGAGCTATTATGCAGATGAAACTATGTAACCATAGTACGATATTTAGTCAGCCATAGTCTCTGTACTGGTGAACCAGTTAAAAACACAATGTAACTTTATTATGGGACTTGTTTGGAGTAATATAATGTAATTAATTATAGAACTATAGTATAGGGCTACTCTGGATAGATGTATAACTGAGGACATTATAACATCACTTGGATTGACACTCAGAGGAGCAATGGACTTGACAAATGACCGAGGACGATGGAGATAATTTATTCGTACCCATCGCCGCCAAATTGCTGGCGTGTTAGTCCAAGTGATGCTATGTCCTCATTTATATTATCTATGCCAGCATAGTCTTGGGCTGCCTTTGTTTTTTCCCTTCGAATCTTGCACTTATAGCAGTGTTATATTCGTTAACGGAAACGATAAGTCGAACTGAAAATAATCCATTCCGTTAACGATAAGTATAACGATAACTGAAAATATTCTAAGAACGAAAACTGAACGGAAACGGAAATAAATGATGCCGAACTGAATAAAAACTGTAACGATAATTAGCCGAACTGAACTGAAACTGAAATAGAAATTATTTTGTGAAGTAAAATAACACTGACTTATAGTCAATCTCTCTACATTTCCAAACCATCGGAGCCTTCGTTGAACGACTTTATCTAGCAGAGTTGTTTGAACGTAACAGTAGAAATTCAAAACTTTTCCATTTGGTCAAACAAAGCCTGTCAGCTTTACAGAAATCACCAACGTGCTGTATAGGATATAACTGCATTTGCATTGTTGCGGTGCCTTTTAAAGAGTCTCTTAAGAGCTTTTTGGAGAACGCTTGGCTGTCGCTATGGCTGAATTCCGTTGGTGCTGAATGTTCACACAAAGGCCCTCTTCGCTAGAAAGGATATTCCTTGAGGATGCCGCCACACGCAAATCTATTTTTTGTACTGGTGTCTGTCGGGCGATATTAAGTGTCTCGAGACTCATGCAGAATATAGTTTAGACAGACAGAATATCAGACAGACAGGCAGGCAGACAGACAGACATAGAGAGATGCAGACAGTTGAACGTAGGCAGACGCAGACAGACTCAAGCAGAATATTGTTTAGACGACAGGCAGGCAGACAGACAGACAGACAGAATAACAGACAGACAGACAGACAGACAGCCAGATAGATAGATGGACAGACTTAGGCAGAAATAGACAGACATACAGATAGACACAGACAGACACAGGTAGATGCAAGCAGACGCAGACAGACAGGCATAGACAGACAGATAACAGGCAGAGTGGCAGACACAGAAGCGGACAGAGTCTATGCTCACGTTTCTCTGTGTCTGCCAGGCAGAGACAGGCAGAAATAGACAGACATACGGATAGACACATCGACAGACACAAGCAGACACAGAGACAGACAGAAAGAGAGAGACAGACGCAAGCAGAGACAGATAGACAGGCACAGACAGACAACAGGCAGACACAGAAGTGGGCAGACTATGCCCATGTTTCTCTGTGTCTGCCAGGCAGACACAGGCAAAAACAGACAGACACATAGACAGACACAGGCAGACACAGTGACAGCCAGACACAGGCAGACACAGGCAGACACAAACAGACACTGGCAGGCAGACACAGAGAGAGAGACAGACACAAGCAGAGACAGACAGATAGACAGGCACAGACAGACACAGGCACACAGACAGATAGACAGACAGACAGACATAGGCAGACACTGACAGGCAGACACAGACGGACATAGACAGACACAGAGACCGAGAGACAGATCATTGCCTGCACGTGTGGATGTTTTCGGTTCGTCGGCCGAGTAACTTTATCTTGTTTCATATTCATGTACTTCCGTTCGATGCTCTTTTGTTATTGTTCATGCGACGACGATTGTTCCTGAAATGAAATAGCCGTTGATGGAGGCAGAGTGTGGAGAAGGGCTCCTCATCTCCGGAGACAACTGGCGGAGGAGGACAAGAGCGTCGAGAAAGTGGTTTGGCAGAGAACCAGCTAGAGAACAAAGGAAGAGCAGTCCCTTAATAATAATATTCTTTATCGAAACAATCCGGTTGACAAACCGCAACTGGTTACAGTGTACAGTTATGCAATTGAAACAATTCACAAGAACACAAATGACAGAAGACATAAATCTTAACTACTAACAGAGCAGACAGCCTGCAATACACGGCGCTAATAGCAGCCTACAAAGCATATCCGCCCTACGGAGCTCGAACTCGGTACCTCTCGCTCTCTATGCCAGTGTGTTATCCAATGCGCTATCGGGCCCAGAGAGCCAGCCTTATACAGTGGCGTCGCCACGATTTAAAAAGTAGTACGGCAAAATGGGAAGTTAGGCCGCAGTGTTACTTTAGTTCCTGAGAATAGAATAGGAATAATAATTATTTTAAATTAGTTCCACGGAACGAAAACTGGAATAAAAAATAAGTCTGGAACGAGAATAGAATAGGAATAAAAATTGCAATATTTTTCTCGAACGAGAACGGAATATAAAAAAAAATATTTATTTATTTATAATAGTTAGGCGAAATGACGGCATTCACATTGTCCGTAAAATACTAATCTCATAAATAGGTCAAGACAGTCTTTTGTGTGACAGTCTGATAGATAGACATTAATCGTTCATGTTAGACATTTCTGTGAGAACTGGAAGTGGAAGTGGAAATAGAAATAGAAATTTTCTGGAACTGGAACTGGAACTAAAATTATTTCTAATCTGAATGTTTGTAATAGGAAGTGGAACTAGAACGAGAACAAAATTTATTTATAAAGAGGAACTAAAACTAGAACAAAAATGACGACAGTGGAATAGAATAAGAACAGGAATAGAAATTAATTCTGGAACTAAAATAACACTGAGTTAGGGTCAGGGTCCCCCAGAAGCTGACGCTTTTTGCATATATTGACAGTGTTTGATGCCATTTTTTTGCTAATAATTATAAAATACACGTTTAAGTGGATTAAAAGTATTTTCTAGCTTTTAGCAGACAGAAAATGGTACGGCAAAAATATGTTGTTGCCGTGCCACCTTAAAAGTGGTACGGCAAAACAAGTATAGGCGGCGCTGCCACTGGCCTTAGGTATGAACTGTTAGTGACTTCATTTTCTTAGCCTCGGTATATGAGAGCTATCCTGAAAGGCAGCTGTGTGCATGAAGTGTTAGCAACTTCATTTTCTTAGCCTCGGCATATAAGACCAGTTCTCTTCCTCACCATCTCATCTTCCCACCGATAGTATACGGTCAGTATAACCTACTCATTTTAGCTCTTAGTTGGCTAGGGGTGCAGGCGGAACAGATATCTCAAAACAGATTTTTGCCCTGGCTGGGGTTCGAACCCCTACCTCTCAGTTGACAGTCCAGCCACGATAACCACTAGCCTATCGGGCACTCCTTGAAACGACCAACTAATGGTTCCGCCAGAAAGGCCGATTGGCGACTAAAGGTGGGTGCCACAAAAAACAGATGTGGTGTGGAAACATTCGTGAGGTTTTGACAGACCGGGCAGGCAGGCTGTGTGTTGAGACTGGCTGTCAGTGGTGGTGGGGGGGTGGGTCAGTCGTACCCTGGGAATAATTCTGCGACTGTCGAAGCCTGGTTTTAGTCATAACGGAAGATGAAAGGGAAACTGCCCTACTTCTCGGCTGATCTGATAGCTTTCCTATGGAGTTAGTGTGTATGTAATTATGAAAGTAGGTTAAGCAGTGTAAATAGGTAACAGACAGGCAGACAGATAGACAGACACACAGGCAGACATATAGACCGACAGGCAGGCAGACCGACAGACAGGCAGGCAGACCGACATACAGGCAGGCAGACATACAGGCAGACAGATAGACAGACATGCACACTTATAGGCAGACATACAGACAGACATGCACACTTATAGACAGGCAGACAAGCAGGCAGACAGATAGACAGGCAGGCAAAAACTAAGTTAGTATGTAAGTAATGGCATTGATGGTACTTTGGTGATTTATGGTTGGGAGTGGTAGATAGGTGGGTCTAATGAGTGGCATGATAATTATGTGGTGGTCTAATCCAATGAAGGGAAGTTAATTAATCCTCTGTCTCTCTCTACAAATGGCAGACGGATGGTGACGAAAGTCAGGAAACCGCAGGCAGGCAATGGCCCTCTCATTCCCATTACGTCCATTACTCAAAAACAAGCAGACAGGCGGGCGGGTAGACAGGCTGGTAGGGAGGCAGGCAGACAGACAGGAGACAGACAGACAGGCAGGCAGACAGACATGCGGGCAAACAGATAGATAGATAGACGGGCGGACAGACAGACAGGCTGGCAAGCAGACAGAGGAGCGGGCGGGCAGACACCCATACGGGGTCAGGCAGACAGGCGGGCGGGCAAACAGACAGGCGGGCCGGCAGACAGACAGTCGGGCAGACAGATAGAGAGACAGGCAGGCGGAGAGGCAGACAGACAGGCAGGCGGGAAGGCAGACAGACAGGCGGGCAAAGACATGGAGGTGTGATAAATGCAATGAATAAATAATTTTTTTAAATATATTGTTTAAACCAAATTACTTAAAATACTTATAAGTTATAACGCTCAGTGTCTATTTTCCCCAACAATTATTGATCTCATCAAAAGAATCTTCTAGTGCCTTCTATAGGTCCGTAAATCATGATGCATGTTAATAATAATAATAATAATAATAATAATAATAATAATAATAATAATAATAATAATAATAATATCTTTTCTTTAATTTAGCGCCTGACAAACGCACTGCGCTGTACATTTACATGTTATGCAATTGAAACAATCTTAACTAGTTAACTACTAACAGAACAGACAGCCTGTAATACACGGCGCTAATAGCAGCCTACAAAGCAAATCCGCCCTACGGGGCTCGAACTCGGTACCTCTCGCTCTCTTCGCCAGATGTTATACAAAGCGCCACCGGACCCTGTTGCAAGCGCCTATCGAAAGATGGAAGATTGAGGCAGAGTTAGCTGAAGTATGGACTTCAAATGGACAAGGAACTTGTAATGAGGAGCAGAACATGTGTGGATGGAATCGCCTTCACGATGTCAGTTTCGTCTGTGGCCGAAGCAGAATTCCTGATGCAGTCCACGTGGAGACGATGATGATGGAGAATGTTTCTGAATGTTAGAAGGACATGTAAGCTTAGGTCTGTCCTCCGTGGATTCTCTCGTCCTTTGCATGGCTTTAATACCATTTCAATATCGTCCTGATGATCAGCGCAGAAATCGATTCTTTTTCATCCGAATAACGACTCGGCTTCTTTTTAAGATTGGGGAGGAGACGTATTGGAAGGCATGCCTGTCTGCCTTCTTGTCTGTTTGCCTTATTGTCTGCGTGCATACTGCATAGGTGCCTGCCTGTCCGTCTTCCTGCCTGCCTACCTGCGTGCGTATAGGTGCCTGGTTGTCTGTCTGCCTACGTGCGTAGGTGCCTGGCTGTCTCTGCCTGCCTAGGTTCCTGGCTTTCTCAGCCTGCCTGCGTGCTTTGGTGCCTGGCTATTTGTCTATGTCTATTTGCCTGCCTGCGTGCGTAGGTGTGTGTCTGTGTGCCTGCGTGCGTAGGTGCCTGTTTGTCTGCCTGCCTACGTGCGTGCGTGTCTGTCTGCCTGCCTGACACCTATAATGATTTGGTGGTCGTTGAAGGTGAGCGGAGTGTCGCCAAAGCAGCTGTCTGCTGGATTTGTTAACGTTGGAGGCAGCAGCAGCAGAGGCAGCAGCAGACAGCAGAGCGCTAGTGATACCTGTACACGACGGAAGTGATTACTGCTTCAGTGGCATCTTATGGATAGACATGGAATGGAGGATATTGACTGATGCCATTAATGAACTACCGCCATTCACAGCCAACAGACACGATACGTGGCTAAGGCGACGACGACGACGATGCTGTTGATGATGATGCTGTTGATGATGACAATTAGGCTGATGATGGTTATTATGATGATGATGAAGGTGATGTTGATGTTTATGAGGATGATCATGTTGTTGGTGATGGCTACGAGAAGTAGAATGATGAATAGTGAAGATGAAGATGATGATGATGATGATGATGATGATGATGATGGTCGTTGGTGTTAGTGGTGATGGTGGTGGTGGTGGTGGTAGTGGTGACCGTGGTGGTATTGGAGGTGGTGGTGGTGATGATGATGATGATGATGCGGTGGTGGTGGTATTGGTAGGTGGTGGTGGTGATGATGATGATGATGATGATGATGATAAGGATGATGGTGGTGGTGTATTGGTGGTGGTGGTGGTTGTGTGGTGATGGTGATGATGTTGTTGATGATGATAATGGTGATTATGATGATGATGACGACAAAGACGAGGAGGAGAAGAAGGAGGAGGAGGAGGAGGATTTTGTTGATGATGAATAGGCTAATGGTGGCGGAGGGTTTCGAAGGAAATTATGTCCTGCTAAGTCATTAGATGGATGGTGGCTGAGGAGGACCTAATTTAGACTCTTAGAAAGGTGGACATAATAATCTCTTTACCCGAAATGGCAAATGCAGTTTTTACAGAACAGGATTTTCGCTTCTGTTGGGGGGAGGCAGCCATATGATATGTCACCAGAAATAACAGCATCTGCTATCATGGCTTGTGCATGCCTGTATATGTATGTATGTCCTTATGTATGCATATATGTATGTATGTTTGTATGTATATATGTATATATGTATGTATATATGTATATATGTATGTATGTCCTTATGTGTGTATGTATGTATGCATGTATGTATGTATGTATGTATGACTTTGTATGTATGTATGTATGTATGTATGTATGCATGCATGTATGCATGTATGTATGTATGCATGTATGTATGATTGTATGTATGCATGTATGTATGTATGTATGTATGTATGTATGTATGTATATGCATAATGCATATGTATGTATATATGTATATGTATGTGTTTATAGATGCATATATGTATGTATATGCATATGTGTTTATGTATGCATACATGCATTTATTGTATGTATGTATGTATGTATGTATGTGTGCATGCAGGAATCAGTGGTGCTAGGTCATTAGATAGTGGTGCTTAATAATGCATAATAATAATAATGATGGAATGAAGAACCTCAGGGGAAATAATAATAGGCCTAATAATAATAATAATAATAATTATAATAATAATAATAATAATAATAATCATAATAATAATAATCATAATAATAATAATCATATGTGCTTATCAGTGTGTGCATGAGCTCCCTTTACATCAGTTCTGGATTTCATCAGCAATGCATTCTGTTGTGAGCATGAACTGTACATCGGTTGTGGTCAGTGACTGCATGGTACGGTCAAATTCTGCTACTATTTGTACCACATTCTGACTGCTATATGGCTAATATCTCACAGGTGAAGAAGCGCAGCCACGAGTCATCCATGTCTTTCATTTGCAGCTCAGGTATTTAGGTAAGTAAGGTCTTGGCCGAGTTGGTCCAAGTGTGGAATTTGATGAATGTTGACCAGTCCAAGACTCCAAGTGTTAAACACAGTCAATCTAGCTTAGCTTCTCTTTTCTTGCTAGTATCATATCCACAGCATTAAGCCATCACTTTAAGTAAGCTGTAAAAATTTATTGGAGTCTAATATTTCCCATTAGCTGATAGTCTAAATTTGCAAATCAAGAAACATGAAAATTATGTTTAAAACATGAAAATTATCATAAAAATGTGAAATTTTTATTAAAACAAATATTGTTATTGAAACCATGATGTTTCACGCAGATAGAAATTTTCGCAGTTGTTTAGTGTTCTTTCCCTGTAAGACTACAATAATGGGTTCGGATTTTATTCATTCATTCATTCAAAAATTTATATAGCGCCCCTTCAAGGTAAGCTACTCAGAAGCGCTCCCAACTCCAGTCCGGCCAAAAGGTAAGTTTTCAAGTGGCCATAAAAAGTATCAGTACATGTTCTAGGGAACAAGCGTAGCTCCCGAGGGAGGCTATTCCAAACCCTAGGGCCTACCACAGAGAATGCTCCAAGGTGCTGGGTTATACATACATACACACACACACACACACAAACACACACACACACACACACACACACACACACACACACACACACACACACACACACACACACACACACACACACACACACACACACACACACATATATATATGTATAATCTGGGGAATTAATGTTAACAAATTATAATTAATGGTCTGTTGAAAGGTTTGGCTGTTGCCCGTGGTGGACAAATAGCACAGGAGATCTGGCTGCCACAGTATAGTAATAGTTATAAATTGTCCCCTTGCAAAGAAATCTCTGGTATTTCTTCGAGCCTTAAATTTTGCTATCTTTCCCTTTGCGCAGAGTTCGTGTTTAAGACACTTGCAAGGAAGGCTTGTTTTAGGACTCATTCTGCTCTCGTACCCAGCTAGCTTAACCTCTCCGGCATTGTGGGGAGGGAGGGGTGGGGTGGGGGAGGGGGTTATTGTCCGATAGCCGCTAATGGGCATCATCACCCAGATGTCTCGAGTGCACTAGGCATTTGTGTTGACAGGCCTGAGTGTTCACAATGGAGTTAAAACCCCTTTGAAAGATCCCTTCAGGGTGAGCACTGCCCCCTACCGTTGGCCGCTGCTTGCTTTTCCCATTGTCAGTAGTCGGAATTCATTGAATAGCCAGGGTACTAATGAAAACCCCTTGGCTTTTCGAGTGGCCCGCCCATGGACGCCTGTATACACGTATTAGGAACTAATATATTTAAGACCATGGCCCACTCCAGTAGACAAACGTCCTTTTGCTGAGAAGCTTGACCATTGTGTGATAGAAGGCTTTAATTTCTTTCATCTTAACATTATCTCACTTCAGCTTACAGCTAATTGGCACATTATTATTATTAATGTTGTTGTTATTATTGTTGTTATTACTATTATTATTATTATTAATTATTATTATTATTATTATTATTATTATTATTATTATTATTATTATTACTATTATTATTATTATTAATTACCCGAGGTACGTATGGCATCCCTCAGAGTGCCATTATTATTATTATTGTTATAATAATAATAATTATTATTATTATTTTATTGTTATTACTATTATTATTAGCATTATTTTTTTATATTTTTTATGCCCCAAAGTATACAGGATCCACCAAGGACTTGAATATTAACTATTTACCTTTATTATTTTTTAATTACCCGAGGTACTTATGATCCCTCAGGACTTATTATTACTATTATTATTGTTATGCATTTATTAAGCACCACTATCTAATGACTAAGCATCAATTGATGATGCTGAGCAATTATGAGTGAAGGCTTGCTTTAGGTCCCTAGACAGTAACCGTCTGAAAATCCTACTATGTGTGTTGCAAGGCAGGCCCTTTAACCAATTGGCTACCATATCTCACGTATGCCAGTATGTAAATTCCATAGCCTTTCATCATCATCATCTGCATCTGCATCATTTTCATCATCATTTGTATAATCAATTGCATCATCATCAGCATCGTCATCGTAATCATCATCATTTTAATCATCATCTGATCAATGCCATCATCATCATCATTTTCATTACCACCACCACCACCACCACCACCACCATCATCATCATCTTCATCATCATCATCATCATCATCATCATCATCATCATCATCATCATTTTCATTTTCATTACCACCACCATCATCATCATCATCATCATCATCATCATCATCATCATCATCATCATCATCATCATCAACAACAACATTTTCATTACCATCATCATCATTGTCATCATCATTTGCATCATTAATTGCATCATCATCACTATTAAAATCATTTTAATCATCTGTGTAATTTTCATCAGCATCATTTTTATGATCATCATCACCATTATCATCATCACCATTGTCATCATCATCGCCATTATTATCATTAGCATCATCATCACCAATGGCATGCCCCCCCTCTGAAGCATTGCCATTTCAAGGACTCTTGCCAATTGTCCCAATCTTGAAGCCTGAAGTTCGTTGGGTAAAGATCTGCCTTGACCTTGAGCATCCATCTGGTCCCACCCAACTCTTTTGAGGGGGGGGGGGGTGGAGGGAATAAAAGTAAAAAAATTGGGTATCACAGCCTTTACTTGAAAGTTATCTATCAACCGATGGTGGTGATGGTGGCAGTTGAAATGAGAACTGCAAAGTGCCAATTCTTCAAGTCCAGAAGGTCAGTCCTTGGAGATGAAAACGAGACGGTCTTTTGGGAATATATGCAGACAGGATACAGGATAGGAGGATGCACAGAGATTCAGAATTCTCTGTGTGTAGCTTATAAATCATGTTGTTTTGGTCGCTTACACACATGCATGTAAGATGTGTTATATATAGTATATATTTATATGTATGTATGTATGTATGTATGTATGTATGTATGTACATGTATGTATGTATGTATGTATGTATGTATGTGTGTATGTACATGTATGTATTGCATGTATATATGTATGTATGTATGTATATATGTATGTATATACATGTATGTATGTCTTATGAACTTATTAACATTGTAAAAATAATTTGCTATTTAACCTAATTAAACTAGACTGGCTTTTTGTTCGTCTTCTCTCCCTTCCTTCCAGTAGTTGGTCTTTCACTCTTCTCTCCCTTCCACTACACTTGTCTCCCACTCATTCCTCCCTCTTACTATCCCTGCTTCCTATTCTTTCTTTCCTATAACTCTTCTGACTTTCTTATATATAACATATGATATGATGTTAAACACTGTTTGGTCATGTGATTGAGAAGCACATATATAGTCAATTTACTTTGAAGTGTCAACTCAGTGAAATTGTGCTACTGACTATGGAAAAGATTGAGTCAATGCCTATAAGCTATAGCTTCCTTTTGACTCCACTTGTGCAGTAGCTTTGCTGTTCAGTTGTATAAAAAGTGTTTATTCTGTAATTTGTTTCCTGCTGCTGTTACAATAAAGATATCAATCAATGTATGTATGTATGTATGTATGTATGTATGTATGTATGTATGTATGTATGTATGACGACATGTATGTATTTTATGTATGTATGTATGTATGTATGTATAAAATATATAATATAACGTGTAGGATAATACAAGGAGATCAGTTTTGAATTTATAATTTTTCTGTGCAAACACATCTGGTTAAAGTATCCATGGTTCTGTTTAGTACTATTTCTAAAAGACTAGAAAAGGTGTATAATTGCTAATAACAATAACAATAACAACAATAACAGTAATAACAATAACAATGATAACAATGATGATGACAATAATAATGATAATGATAACAATCTAATAATATTAAAGACAATAATAATAATATAGATAACAATACTAGCAATAGTCATTGTGTACATGCATCTATATGATGCCTTTTCAGAACCCATAGAGTACAGTCTGTGAGTTGCTGTTCAGATATGTCAGAATCAGAGATATTGTGTTAATAATTGCTGACAAAATCATCATTGGCGTCGTTTTATCCAACAAAATCCAACGACTATTAATATCAGTCCAACCTTTTGGACTGTGGCTGAGTATCTTCGACCTAATGCCAGACTTAACCTTTTCCTCCATCTATTCCCCTTTTAGCAGCTCTTAGGCTTAACCCTTTCAGTACACGTTCCCTCCACGCATTCCCTCTGAGTGGTGGCTCTTATAGGCTTAACCTTTTCATCTCTGACGACATGCCCCCATGCTCCGTTGTGCGTAGAAACCCTGTTTGCGCAAGGAATATGTTGGGAAAACAAAAATGAAAGGCTTGATTTATTGCACCATATATTGGGATTTTTTTATTTTATTTATATTTTGCACAGCCCACTCATTTGTGGCAATGAAATAGCTGTGATATGATAGCCGACTGGTTAGAGCACTCGTCTTGTAACACGCAGCGCATGGGTTTGAGTCTGCCCATGGCAATCACTGTATGGGGACCTTTACACTTTAACGAGTGTGTATTAAAAGTGACTGGGAAACCAACGTAGCTGAGTAGCTCCTCATTAAAGTGTTAAGAAAGTCCTTGACTCACTATTGCTCTGTGCCATCATTGCTCTCTCATGAACTTGTGTGCAGTGTGCACTACTGAACTTTGGAAGTAAGTAAGGAAGTAAGTATGGTCTTACTTACTTACTTCAAGGCAATATCTAATATAGTTGTATTATACTGTATTCCATTGTATCGTGTTTTAATGTATTGTATTGTATTAAACGTTGGACATTAAGAAAGGACTTGATCAAGGTACAAAGAAAATATATACATGGTGGGGTGATTTGAGCCAGCAAACTCCAACCTTACAAGACAACGCAATCAACAGCAATGTTAAAATTATATTGAATCCACATTTAGGTGTGTAGCCATAACTGTATTGAATCCACATAATTGTAAGTGTTATAATGACAATTTATATACCGGTAGTATTGTAAGAGTATCCAGGAACGTCTAGGGTGCGTGACACTAGTCAGGTAATTGTTAGCATAGTTATGTGAAGTATTCAAAGAGTTAAATGTAGAGCTAATGGATGTGTAATGTTATATTGACAGTTAAATTTATGTAGGTCTAATGTATGTGTAATGTCATAAGTGTACGATATATTGTATTGCCTTGCGTACTGTATTATAATTTCTCAGTACACAACTCCTTTAGTGGTGTTCAACCAAACAAATTGTGTTGTGGAGCTAAGTCGGTCCCAAAGAGTATTTTATCAGGGAGTGAGCAGTGGACTGCGCAAACTCGGGCTTGCACGGTCTTTGCTCGGTACCTTAAACGGCTTGGCACCCATTAAAACGGGTAGGGACTAGGGAAGGTGAAGGATCTCATCCGATCAATTCATTGAAAACTGGGAAGGGTCGAGACCATACGCTCGCTATACGTAATTAATCAATGTAGTTGAAACCAATAATTTTCGAGTGACATTTAGCGTCAATGTGAACGACCAAAGAAGCGTTTGGTTTTGTGTATCTGAGTTTTTAAGGCGTTATTAAGCGATAGCTGCTACTGCGGCGTGAAAGGCGTTTGTCAGTTGGAACAAAATGAAAATGCCCTATGGACCCTTGGCGTTCTGAAGTTGACAGTCTGAAAATGTGACATTCAATTAGAACCGGCGATATGCCCTGAGGGCAGTGCCTGAACACTTTCTGTGGTAAACATTAAACAGGCGGCGTAGCCTCGGAGATCAAGGGCCGTGGGCAAACGGCCAAAGTTGTCTTTAGGTCAGATCCATTGGGCAAATCGTTTTCAGAATCGCTCAGACCCTTGCGCCCTTCAGTCCAAAACCATAAATGCGTGTGAACTGGAGGGTAATAACACAAGAACCGTGGTCCAGGATGAAGGGTAGCCAGTCACACCCAAGGAAACATTTAGTCTTTAGCAATAACTGTTGTACCAATGATCTCTAAATTGTTTGATTTGTATGTATTGCTTTCTCTTATTCCTTATTTATGGTACGTTAATCTATGTTTAGGGACTGGTACTGATTAAAAGAAATGAATCCATATGGATGTGATATGGGAATATGGGTGTTATAGGGCACCATGTTGTGGGCATGCTTGGTGGATTAATCTTCAAAAATGAACTTTGATTAGTCGATTAAATTTGATTAATTTGGTATCTGTTACGTAAAGCGTGAAAACTTAAAAATGTAGTCGCTGAGTCAGTTACTACTTTCTTTCTACAAAAAACTGAAGTCATTCCACATGATGAAGATGATACATCAGCGAATTGTTTGAACCACGGTTAACGAATTGTTTATTGCAATGAAGACAGTTAATTTTGTCGCCATCTTCAACTTTTCCATCAGAATTTACCTTAAATGCAGAATGAGTGCTTATATTTCCACTCAAACTTTTCACACTATCATTGTTTGCCATATTGTTTACTCTGGAAATGGGCCGCTTAACATCATGATATAAGTAAAAAATTAATTGAACAAGCCAAAATTAATTAATTAAAATTTTTGATGATTAATCAATTGAGTAATCGTTAAATTTCACAGTCCTAGTATATGCATATAATTTTATAAAGACACATACATATACATTACATTAAGAATTGTGATCATTATTACAGTTGTGCTTATTCTAGAATCTAGATCTATGTAATATGGCATTTGCACAGAACCTCTTAGAACATCTAAGGAGATGTGCCACATAATTATGTGGCCATCAGTCAGACATGTTTTTGGAAAAATGGACAAATTTAATGCAGTCTCTTTTAAACGAAAGTGAGCGAATTTCCAAGGACGGATATTTCCACGAAAGAGGGTCTTTGCGGTGAGGAAGCCTCTCAATGGCTGATGTTGATTAGGAGACGAAGGATGAAGAAGATTTCGCTGCTTTGAATAGAATATGAATCTGGAAAAGGAAACACTTGTATGGTTTCGATTTTAATGTGCAGACTCTTGGAAATAGTCTGGACAGGAAACAGCAACCGAAAGATGTATGAATTAGTGTACAGGCTGGCTTAGGGAACTGTACTTACATATGCACATACATTCATATATGGATACTTACATATTATAATGTGTACTTGCATGCACACATACATACATACATTTCTACAAATGCACATATATTCATATGTGGATATAAATAAATAAAAATATAAATGAAGACATGACATCACTTGGACTGACGCTAAGGGAGCAATGGACTTGACAAATGACCAAGGACAATGATGATGATGATGATGACTTATATAATTTTCCTTGAATGCACACATGCATACATACGTACTTAAATATGCACATACATTCATTCATATATACATCCATAATGTATACCAGCATACATACATACATGCATACATACATACATGACATTCATATATAGATACTCACATATATACATACATACACCTACATAGATACATACACAATGCAGATGTGCATACATACATACATACATATATATATACGTAGATGCATATATACATACTTGCATGCACGTACAAGTCATACATGCATACATCCATACAATGCATATATACGTATATACATACATACATACATTTAGCATGATCCACATACATACATGTTCATACATACATGCATGACATACATACATACAAATATACATACATACACACATACATGCAGACTTACCGTACATAGTGTATAAGTGTATGTTTTGTCGTTGCAGTGTTTGAAGCCTTGCAATCAGCCTCTGCTTAGTCAGGATCACTGTGAAGACGTCTGCAAGTTCCCCGTAAGTAGCGCTGCTTTTAATACCGTATATATATATATACACACACATATATCTATATATATACACACATATATCTATATATATACACACATATATCTATATATATATACACACATATATCTATACTTACAAATATACATAGCAGAGAAGCAGAGAGGAAGACGCATATAAACCATGCTTGCTTGCCTAATCTTTTCCCGCCTTATTAAGACTCTGACGACGCTAATGCACTGGTCAGGCAGCGTAACAGCCGGTCTTTAAAAAAGAGTTTCCGCTGCCACTGTCGATCCCTCCTCATCGACTGGCCGGAAACAGGAAGTGGATTGTGTTCTAAGGCAGAATGACAGCAGCTGTCTTATATGACGCTTTTAGGCTTACACTCATGAAAAGACACATACAAACAAGCATACATACAGACAAGCATACGTACAAACATACATATGGTACATACATACATATGTGCTAACAAACATACATACATACAGACAAACATACATACATACAAACAAACATACATACATACAAACAAACATACATACATTCGAAAAACATGCATACATACAAACAAACATACATACATACAAACAAACATATGGTACATACATACATATGTGCTAACAAACATACATACATACGAAAAACATGCATACATACATACAAACAAACAAACATGCACTAGTCACATTCACATATTCAGCCAGAAGAGTGAACAGTCTGTTTCTGAGCGGCTTAATCAGACAATGTTCACTTTGTTCAGTGTTCTGTTACATTACATTACACTGCATGACCAAATACATAACATTTTCTGTGTGAGAGCTGAAGGGATGCACTGTGCTTTACAAGCAGACACTTAGATGTTCTAGAAGAGAAAGGCGTGCACACGCTGTGCACTGATCTGTGAAGACAGTGATGGCAGAGGAGAGGTCATCAATAACAACAGAGGTGATCCTGGATACACACGGTGGTGGTATATTGGACACATTCTGTGCTTTATCCGGCAACTAATAGCCTGGAAGATGAAGTATTGAGAGGCATCATGTGGAGGTGTTTCCAGGCAAATTAACCCACTTCCCAAAATTTGTTTGTGCACGACATTTTTATGACGTATTTTTTTATAACATCTCAAAAGTGATCATGTATTATGTCAACAAGGGACGTAACTTTGGTCTAGAAAGAAGGAGGGTTCCAATTTTCTTCTCCTTTTCCTTCTTGCATAATAATTATTATTTTTAGGGCTGGGCATTTAACGCGTTACTAACGCAATTTAGATGCGTTAATTAATTAACAAGATTAAATTTTTTAATGCAGTTAACGCTATTGTCACTGCGCCCAATTATTTTAATAAATGCGCTAAAACAATTCGTGATAAAACCGCTATTACAAAGTAAAAACTTTAAGTTTAAACTTTGAACTTTAAAGTAAAAACTATAATGTTAAAACAAGTACCGGTAGTGAAAGCATGTTTGCTTTTTGTTTATTGACTGCAAGCACTTATATAGAGCATATTCAACGTAACTACTCAGAGTTGGTAGAGTATTTGTACTTAAATCAATCAATCAATCAATCAATCAATCAATTTATATAGCGCCTCTTCAAGGGTTCTACTCAGAGGCGCTCCCGAGCCAGGCCTGATCGTAGAGAAAAGTCTTCAGTTGTGTATAGAAGGAAGTAGAATGAGTACGAGGGGATAAGCGAAGGAAAGATGGTAAGTCATTCCACGTTGTTGGACCAACGATGGAGAATGCTCGGCGCTGCTTAGTAGCAGTGCGGGCAAAAGGGACCAAAAAGTCACCCCTAGAAGAGGAACGGAGGGCTGAGCGACCTGTGAGAGAAGAAGATAGAGTAAAGATGGAGCGTAGATAGCGAGGAGCTGAACCCAAGACATTGCCAGACAAGAGAGCAAAGCCGATACAGGATGCGATGCCGGAGGGGAATCCAGTGGAGGGTGTGATGCATGTAAGAAGAAACACTACCATAGCGAGGAATGGAACCAACAAGGCGCGCCGCAGACCGCAAGACCCGCTAACTTGTTATCTATTGTGACATGCTATTAAAAATTAATCGCGTTATTAAAATTTTAATTGTGCGATTAATTTCGATTAAAATTTTTAATCATTGCCCACCCAATAATAATTATTATGTTATTAATTCTAAAGAAGTCATTGGAGAAAATGGAGAATGCCAAGATCAGATTTGATGGACATTGTTTTTCATGATATGGAAACTTGGTTGTTCGGTACCCAATAGTCCAAAAAGTAGCCTCTGTTTCTTTTTCCTTCAAATCTTGCATGTAGTGCATTGTGGTATTCTTTCAACTGGCACTTCTCTCTGCATGTCCAAACCATTGGAGTTTTCGTTGAACGACTTTGTCCAGCAGAGTTGTTTGAATACCTATAAACGAGTGTCGATAGTGTCATCGTTTCTTATATTGTAGCGGGATCTTTCCCTTTTGGGGCTCCCCTTGTTACCTGTATGTTTTGTTTAATTTATAATTTTGTTGTACTTGTACCATGGTTGCAATAAGGGGATTGATTGATTGATTAATTAATGGTTGCAATAAGGGGATTGATTGATTGATATTCTGTAGTCTTGAAATCCCTGCGATCGTATCTTCCACAACCAACTCAACTAATACTAACCAAAAGTGACGGTGGTTCCTTTTGCAGAAAGAAGACCGAATCTGTTCGGAGAGTTGCCGGTTCCTAAAGGAGATGAAACAGACGGCGTCTGGTGTCTGTCCGTCGCACACGGAGTCCAACACATCGCGTAGTAGCATCGAAGCCTGTGGCGGAGGAGGAGGAGGAGGAGGAGGAGGAGGAGGGAGGAGTTGCGTCAGTGATAAAAACTGTGATAAGGACTTCAAGTGCTGTGTTACACACTGTGGGACAATGTCGTGCCGGAGAGCCCTACTTCCATTACCCCACGGTAGGTCACCCGTTTGTCGTCGTCGGAGGAGGGTTGCGGGGGGGGGGTCGGCGGCATTTAAACCCTGTATAGTCTACTCTAGTGGTTGGGTACTCCATAGTTCAGTGGTTATCCTGCTGAACTGTCAATCGAGAGGTCAAAAGGGGGTCAAGTCCCCACTAGGACAGAAATTTGGTTTGAGATTTCTGCCCAACATGCACCCCTAGCCAACTCAGCTATAACGAGTACACTGTAGAAGATGAGACTGCGATGGAGAGGACTGGCCACCAGACTTCATATGCCGAGGCTGAGAAAATTAAATTGCTAACACTTCATATCCATGGCTGCCTCAGGGCTAGCTTAAGGGACTGCTCTTCTTATTCTTCTAGGTTAGTGATTTAGCATGCTGGACTGCCATTCCAGAGGTTGGGGTTCAAATCTCTGCTAAGGCAGAAATCTGTTGTGAGATTTCCTGCTCTATCTGCACTCCTGGGCACAATGGGCTATAATGAGTACACTGACCGTACACTATCACTTGGAATATCAGTTGGCGAGGGAGAGGACTGGCCCCCCACCTCATATGCAGAGGCCAAGAAAATGAAGTCGCTAACATTTGATACACATGGTTGCCTCTCCGGCTGGCTCAGAGGACTGCTCTCTTTTTCTCTTCTAAGCTCTTCCAATGTTCTCTGTGACAGTAAAGACCATTGATGTCATACACCGTAGTGAAACTACCTTCCACACAATTTTATTTATTCAAAAAATTTATAAAGCGCCCCTTCAAGATCCCTACTCAGAGGCGCTCCCTGCGCTATTCTAAATGATGTTAGGGTCATTAATTATGACCAGACAATGTTCTCCAGTATGCCATGAACATTTGATGGGACCCACATGGACACGATATGGGAATATGGGTCTTATAGGGCACCTTGTTGTGGGCATGCTGGGTGTATTGTAGATTTCTGTAGTACAGAATTAGTTGCAAGGCGGGGGGGGGAGTGGGGAGCAGCATTTCAAACCCTGTCTAGTGGTTGGAGTACTCCATAGTTTAGGCCAAAACAAAATAATGGTGTGTTTCCGGTAACCCGACCGACTCACTTTTTGCCGCGACTCGGAAAATTTTGTAAAAAAAATTGTTTGTTTACGGAAAATTTTGTAAAAAAAAAATTTTTTTCCGGAAAATTTAAAAAAAATTTTTTTTCCTACTTCACATACATTAAGGCTTTGCATGCCGGTGATGCAGAATCGCGACATTATAGGTGCATTCACTGAAGCAGAGACGTTCGGAAACTAGCGGTCTTTCAATGGAAAGAATGGTGCCGTAAATTACAGCAATAAAAGGGCTAAAGTGTGGAGTTTGGGAGAGGGAGGTAATAGACTCGAAAGTGGTGGATTTTCTCAGGGTAATTCGACAGGGTTATTTCACAAATCTGACCCCCATAGTCATTGTATCAGAAATACCTATTATCGTACGTGCCATTATAAAAGTAAAGCAACCTCCATAGCATTCTACTTTCGTAGCAACCAGCCTTCTTAGCAACCAAGCTTTGTAGCAAGCAGCCTCTATGTCAGCCTCATTAGCAACCAGTTTCAAAGTCAGACTTGGCCCCTTTAGCAACCGCCTTCCTTAGCAACAGTTATCCTTAGAAACTGTCCTGCTTAGCAACTGCCTTCATTAGCAACTAGTCTCCTTAACAACCAGTCTTCATAGCATCCAATCTTCGTAGCAAGCAGTCTCCTTAGCAGACGACGTTAGGAACCATATTTCTTTCTATGCAGCGTTAATAATATTATAACAATAAATGGGCTCAATGTTTCCCATGGACAATTTACACACATGTATGATGTTGAGGAGATAACAGACACTGAAAAGTCAGCGATTTTCCTCCCATTACCACCCATGCATATTTCCTAAAGAGCCGCTGTCTGCTACACGTTTATTGTTTAATGTACATAATCCATAATTCCTTCCCCACCCCTGCCCCTTCCATTTCACCTTGCAAGAAAAACGATGTCAGCAAAAATGAAATAAATAAGATTGTTTTCTACAGCAGTTTGTAGGTACATTCTGCAAATAGGCATTTTTAATACTCGCATAGAAAATATATACTTTGGTACAGCATGTACCGCTGTGCATAAATGGGCAGTGGCGTAATTTTGGGAAATCACTGCATAAAATTATTTTACCAAAATAAAATTATTTTCCTACCTACCTACCCAGTTGTTTTTAACTCTGTTACCGGAAACACACCATTATTTTTTTTTGGCCTTAGTGTAGATGGGTCCCATATGGACGCAATATGGGAATATGGGTCTTATACGGCAACATGTTGTGGGCCTGGTGGGCCTGCTGTGTGGATCATAGATTTCTGTAGTACAGCTTGAGTGTTTAGAGGTCTGAATCTGTGTGTGGAATGATGCCTGGGAGTGTGTTATTTATGGTCCTGTGGGTCGTGTTGTTGTAAGTAAGTGAGATAAGAAGATGACGGAGTGGCTCTGTTCAATTGACGAGTTAAATGCCAACGCCTGAGTGCGGACGGCCAGCCAATTAAGTAAGTAAGTAACCTGTTGATCGATGCTGGGCTTCTGTGTGTGTGCTGGTTTTCATCTGTCTGCTAATGTATTATCATGTTATCTGAAGGTTGTGCATGCGGCATCTTGAGTAAGGTTATATACACATATAAATATATCTATATATACACACATATAAATATATATATACACATGTATATATATGAATGTTCTGTTTATTGGTTATATCAATGCCACCTGGTGGCTGACCAGGGTCTTAACATTTCTGTGTGCCTTTTTATGCATTAAAAAATTTTCGTGATGATGATGATGATGATGATGATGATGATGATGATGATGATGATGATGATCATGATGAAGTTGATGATGAAGTTGATGATGATGATGATGATGATGATGATGATGACGTTGACGATGATGTTATTACGGAAAAAAGATTAAAATAATTATTTTTATTATTTAAAAGAATTATAAAAACAATCAATTGTCTATCTGTGGCCATCCAGCAATTCATCTTTCATCACATTCACCCAGCAGGACAAGACTAAAGGACTAAAAGACTAAAGGATTAAGAGACTCTAAGACTTAAAGACTAAAAGACTAGCCATTTCAGATCAAACGAATTGTAGTAGTGCGACATCTGTGGGTAAGGATGCAACCGGATATACTATTAGATTAAGAAGACTTTACAATTCCTCTATTGTGTAGATTCATTGTCATTGAAGCTTAGCTATGCTCAAGTGGTCAAGAAAACCGTTAATGCTAAGCATAATATTGGCCATCATTTACCGACCAATGACGTATGATAACTGTTTACAGATTTGCCAGAGGTTCCTCAGGTGCCAGGCTTAAAAGAGAAGCCGAGAGGAGGATCAGTGGAACTCAAGTGGAACTCAGTTGCGTCCAATGGAACCGGTCCCGTCCTGTACATCGTTGACTTCCGGTGGAACATCGGCAAACGTCACAGCGAGGCTAACATGACCACGTGGCAGCAGGTTGCCCAGGTGAGCTTGATACTTTGTTACCATTGCAAGATAACCGGTTGGTCAGAGAACTCGATTTGTAATGCATAGATTACTGGTTCAAGCCGTCGCTGAGTCTGTCGAATAGTCATGCGCGCACTTCTGGACTTTGGAGTTTGGAAGGAGGGCCATATCAAATGCAATTGTATTGTATTGTATTGTATATCAAATGCAATTGTATTGTATTGTATATCAAATGCAATTGTATTGCATTTATGTTACAGCTGCTTCTGTGTGTGTTGCTGTGAAGTGGTGGGTAACATGGCTCTGGCCTCCGCTGATAGCTTCCTATCTCTGAGTGATGTCGGAAGCACTGGGCTGTTACCTTAAATAGTTGTTTTGTGTATGTATGTGTGTATGTATGTGTGACATTGTGTGTATGTTTGTATGTGTGTTTATTTATCTGGACATTTTAGACCGAATTTTAGTGGCATTTGTTTAAATCAGTTAGATAACTAGATAGTTGTGTGCAGTGGTCTTGAGGGGTACTTCAGCAGCACTGTACAAGTGCCTGACTCCCAACAGCTCTATATAAATGCTCTTAGAGATGCTGGAAGAGATGCTGCCGTTTAAAGGTATGATTACATTACAGAAACATTCATTTACAGTGGATTATCTACTGCTATGATACATGTGCACGTTCTGTGTTGTATGTCGTATGTTTCTCTTACATTGTTTTGCTGTGGATAGTGTACAGGTTAGCATGCTGGACTGTCAATTGAGAGGTTGGGGGTTCATATCCCAGCCAGGGCGGACATTTGGTTTGAGATTTCTGCTCTGTGTGCGCCCCTAGCCTACTCAGCTATAATGAGTACCCTGAGCCAACTCAAGCAATCAATCGATATTCATTTATTTCCAATCACAGAATGTCAGAGACGCATTTCTGCTTACAAGTGAATATAGTATAATATATATACTGTTGGTGGGAAGATGAGACGATGAGGGAGAGGACTGGCTACCCACCCTCATATGACAAGGCTAAAAAAGTGAAGTCGCTGACACTACATACCCATGGCTGCCTCAGGGCTTGCTTAAGGGACTGCTCTTCTTCTTCTCCTTATTCTTTGTTGTATGGATGGAAGCAATCGTTAGCAAATCAAAGACGAAGATGTGGCTGCATCACTTTACTGGTCGATATCTTATTTTCGGCTAGTCTCTGTGGAATCGAATGTTTCTCTGGCATTGTTTTGCTGTGGAATTCTTCAGACGGCTGTCTACTCCGCGGCTCATTGTTTGATGGCTCACGGCTCCGTTGTATATCGGTTTCCCATAAGAGCGCACTCGTCATTGCAAGCTCGAAGAGTTTCCGAGAGGAGTCTGCATTCTGTCTTCTATTGGGCATTTCCACTTTGCTTTCTATCTCCTCAAGTGTATTGTTTGTATATATGCGTACGCTGATGCTTGCAATAAGGCACACACACACACACGCACACTCACACATGCACGCAGACACGCATAGACACACACACACACACTCATACACACGCACACAGACACATAGACATGAATAAACACACATGCACATTCACACATGCAAGCCTTCACGCACTCTTACATTAGCAGGTACAATACCGAATATATATATATATATATCTGTATATTATAATGTGTATATAGTGTAAATTATAGACTTATATATGTATATATATATATATATATATATATATATATATATCTCTATCTCTCTCTCTCTATATATATATATATATATATATATATATATATATATATATATATATATATGTACATACATAAACACACTTCACACTTGTGCATGCATTTAACAGACATGTAAACAAGCACTTAGACATAAAGACACTGCCACAGTATACCCACCAATGTACAATATACATGAGGCGCGGTGGTGTAGGGGGTATGTTCGGTGCATTGCAGCCGGAGGGTTGCAGGTTCGAATCCACATCAAGCCGCCGCGTAGGGACCCTGGGCAAGTCCTTCACTCGCAATTGCTCATGCGCTTCGGCGTGAAACTCCGATTCAGTGTCCGCTCTGTAGTCGGGAGCGCCTCTGAGTAGAAATCTTAAAGGGGCGCTATAACAAGCGCTCATACATACATATATACAGTTAACATACTTATGCATGAACTTAACACACACACACGCACGCGCGCACACACGCACACACAGACAATGCCACACTACCCACCAACGCACGTATCAGATAGCAGACACATTTCTTCCTCTCGCTATAACTGCAGCATCCTTTTCTTCTCCGATAACAATAACCACTGCGTCGATCGGCGCTCACCTGTCTCGCCAGAGTCGATACCTCATCGAATTCAACTGTCTCCCGTTTCGGAGCCAGCCTTCCCCTATCACCTGCATGCCTTTCACCGCCAACGGTGTCTTCCAAGCGGTCGTTGATTGACTGCGTTTTAATTGCCCGTTTCAGGTGGTCGCAAACTGCCCAGTGGCCTTAGGCGCATGCTGTGACCAGTGGCGTAAATCACGGGGGAGGGGAACAGAGGGGGACTAGTCCCCCCACCAAGTTTTGACTGAGGCCTGTCTGTCCCCCAAAATATGCAAAAATCCTGTCCCCGAAAAAATATGTTCCCCCCAAATTTATGTACAGATTTTCGCCTCTGGCTGTGGCCACCGGTATAGTTATACGGTTAGGTAATTGGCTTGTGGTGGCCATTGGGTTAAGACTTGGACGATGCCGACACAAATTGGATCGTTAGTGTCTTCTTCTGTGTGTGTTATCCGCCGGTTCTTCGTTTACTTATTGACGGGAAAAACGACCGGAAGACTGAGGGATTAGCAGCACGATCCAGTTAACTTTATGGTTCAGTGAAGGGCAGATCCACGTACAAGCCTCGCAGGCACGTAGACAGACAGGTAGGCAGACGGGCAGGGAGACAGATACATAGACGGACAGATACACACACAGACAAACAGAAAGATACACAGACAGGCAGAAAGATACACAGACAGACAGACAGATACACACACACAGACAGACAGACAGATACACACAGACAACACAGACAGATACACAGACAGACAGAGAGAGATACACACAGACAGACAGACAGATACACACAGACAAGCAAGAGTTTAGGCATGCAGGCAGAGGCAGCGTATACGACAAACAGGGGCAGGCTGTCTGCAAGCCAGGAGTTGCCTGCCTGTCTGTGGGCAGATAGGCAGGCAGGGACACAGACAGACAGACAGACATATAGACAGACATGCAGAAGTTTATGCAGACAGGCAGGGGCAGGCAGACAGACAGACCAACACACAGACAAGCAGGAGTTTAGGCATGCAGACAGAAAAGGGCAGGCAGGCAGACAGACAGGCCCACACACAGACAAGCAGGAGTTTAGGCATGCAGGCAGATGTAGACAGACAGACAGACAGCCAGAGGACCAGGCAGACGGACAAGCAAGAGTCCAGGCAGGGGCAGGCAGAAAGGCAGAGATGATAGTGATGAGGGCTGATTACTGCGGCCATCTGAGTATAGGCGCCAAATATATCCACTGCTGGCCTGACATGTATAGACATCCGTTGCCCGTTGGTCTCTCTTAATTCTGCGCGGGTCCATGATGGCTGGCGGAAGGATTTTTTAATCGCCTCTGGATGATGATATGTCTCTCGATGAGATCCACTAATTGCTATGGATCGCTTTCCACGTGGTGTTTTCCTGAATTTCCTCTACACTGGATAGACTGTGGTCATCATGCTTTGCGGACCTCTTATAATGGTCGGCTACCAGTTCTTCCTTTGACACTGGTTTTAGCCTTTCAGGTGACACTGTAAAGGCAGAAAAGGTAACGGCAAAGGAAGAAAGGTAACGGTAAAGTAGAAAAGGTAACGATAAAGAAGGAAAGGTAACGGTAAAAGTAGAAAAGGTAACGGTAAAAATGTAGAAAGGTAACAGTAAAAGTAGAAAAGGTAACGGTAAAAGTAGAAAAGGTAACTGTAAAGTAGAAAAGGTAATGGTAACAGCAGAAAAGGTAAAGGTAAGAGTAAAGGTAGAAAGGTAACGATAAAAAAGTAGAAAAGGTAACAGGTAACGGTAAAAAGTAGAAAAGGTAACAGTAAAAAAGTAGGTAAAGGAAAAGGTAACTGTAAAGTGGAAAAGGTAATGGTAACAGCAGAAAAGGTAAAGGTAAGAGTAAAGGTACAAAAGGTAACGGTAAAATAAAGCGAAATGGTAAAAGTAGAAAAGGTAAAGGTAAGAGTAAAGGTAGAAAAGGTAATGGTAAAAGAAAACGAAATGGTAAAAGTAGATAAGGTACAGGTAAGAGTAAAGGTAGAAACGGTAATAAAAAGAAAACAAAATGTTATAGAAAAGAATGTTATACTCTGTATAAATGTATGTACACCAAAGTGCGGATATGCAATTGGTTGTATAAAGAATATACTTACTTACTTAAAAGTAGATAAGGTACAGGTAAGACTAAAGGTAGAAACGGTAAAGGTAACAGTAGAAAAGGTGAAGGTGTAACGGTAATTACTGTTTTACTTTAACCTTTTCTACCTTTACCATTGGTGAAGGAAGAAAAGGGTAAAGGTAGCAGTGAAGGTAGAAAAGGTGAATGGAAGCGGTAGTATGGGAGTGAAGTACTGAGGATTTAGTGTGGAGTATAATAGTAAAGCTATCAAAATGTGGAAGGAGCTAAAGCAGAAATGAAATGACATTTTACGGCTAACGTTTATGCTTCACCATAAAATCCAAACTGAAGTTTAAGACTGAGTTTTATGATTTCCTTGAGTCATTTTGAATGTAATGTGGAACCGATTAGGAACTGTTGAGGTACACGCCTATCTGATGTGAGCTCTGTTTTAATGTTTCAATAAAACTTGTTTCATAAGTTTCTCATATGGTCATGTACATACGGTGTGTATATCTATGCATATATAGCCGACATTACTTTGGGGACATGTACATACATACATATATATACATACATGATACATGGGCCCGATAGCGCATTGGATAACACGCTGGCATGGAGAGCAGAGGTACCGAGTTCGAGTCCCGTAAGGCGAATATGCTTTGTAGGCTGCTATTAGCGCCGTTGTATTGCAGGCTGTCTGTTCTGTTAGTAGTTACGATTTAAATTGTATAACATGTAAATGTACAGCGCAGTGCGTTTGTCACATGCTTCAATAAAGAAAAGATTATTATTATTATTACATAGATATTCATATGGGCTGTGGTTAGAGAAAGTTAGCAGGGAGGAGATTGAAAAATATAGCATGCATGATAGGGGTGAGGGCAATCTGTAGAAAGGCCGACCATAATGGTGGTCCTGTGGGTTGGTCTCTGAACTGACCACAAGCAATTACCAGCGGCTGAACTGCCCCTCTGGGGCACATGATTTCTGGCTGGTCTTTGTCACTGACCCTAATGGGAAGATGGTTCATGGGATAAAGCCTATTAATGTATCACCCCGTTGGTAAATGAGGCTTAATTACAGTGGTTCGTCACAAGTCGATGACGGTAGATCATGTGGATGCTAGTAACACGTACCCCCATTCAGTACTTCTTTCTTGTTCTGACTGTTAACTGCTTCGGCAGAATGGTAGTCCCCTATGAATGGGGGTGGGTCACATGGGTGGGGGATGGGAGTGTTAGATTTTACCGTCAATTTTCTCGTGATTCACCTAATTTAATGCCGGATTCGTTTTATAAGCTAATAATATACTTTCATGGAATTCATTTTATCGGCATTAGTCTTTTCCTGGGTTTATCCTATTCTTGCAGTTAATTTTCTAATCCACAATCTTCTTGTCTTAATCTCTAATCAACAAAAAGGCTTACTCCACTCTAAGTATCATTGACTGTCTTTAGCTGGATCAGTATCAGATATCTGGTATCAGTGGTATTGTATGTCTTAGGTATTGTACTCCTATTGGTATTGTAGTGATCCCGATGACATCTGGCACAGAGACCGAGAGGTACCGAGTTCGAGCCCCCGTTGGAGCTTTGTAGGCTGCTCAAACCGCCGTTGTATTGCAGGCTGTCTGTTCTGTTAGTAGTTAAGATTTAAATTGCATAACATGTAAATGTACAGCGCATTGCGTTTGTCAGGAGCTTAAAGAAAAGATATTATTATTATTATTATTATTATTGTGGTTTTGCATTAGGGTATATGGTTTGTAGTGGTATTGTATTGTAGTTGTATTGTATTGCTATTGTATTCCAGTGGTATTGTATTCCAGTGGTATTGTATTCTAGTGGTATTGTATTCTAGTGGTAAATTTGTATTGTGTGAGGGTTTTGCTCTAATCTCTGCCTGAATTTTTTAATGGATTTTATTGAGTTGTAATCGTGCCTGTAGCTAATGCTCAAGGCATCAACTGATGGCACACCAGAATCAATCTGTAATCTGATTATTATCCAGAGCATCTTTCCGCTAAGCTGTAGAAGATTAGTCTGCTAATTCCAGTCTAGGTCTTAATCTCTGATCAACAATTTTCCTTTGTCTTGTGTACATGAAAGTTCAGCGTGACTCTTATATCTTAGAGGTTGATAGTTAAATGAGCAAGTTAAATGTGGGGCATTGGTGTGGTGTTGGGTATGTTCGGTGCCTTACAGCCGGAGGGTTGCAGGTTCTCCACCTCAAGCCGCCGCGTAGGTACCTTGAGCAAGTCCTTCGCGCACAATTGTGGTATTGTATTTGTAGTTGTATTGGTAAGTCGACTTACCTGGTTATCGTGAAACTTAGCTTAAAATGCATTGACGTAGAGGCGCATCTATGGTGTATTTCAAGCTGGTAGCTGCAAAATTAAGGGAGTAGGTAGGACAATAACCAGGCAACTCAACTTACCTGCTTTGAGAATTTTCGCATTCCGGTGCCATGATTGCGTGCATAAAAGAGATAAGTCAACAAATCCGGTTATTGCATAAAAGATCATAGCCTCTCGGTAGCAATAGACATGTATGTGAACAAACCTGGTTATTGCACGCAACCGTGAGCCAGTTATATACGTTGTCGGATGCATTAGCGAAGTAAGTAGGATATAATAACAACATTCTGCCACTAGATGGAGACCATTGAGCCATTTTCACGAACTTAAAGAAAACAGTACTATTTGGGTCTATATCAACATATACTTACTTTGATTTATGGCTCTGTGTTAGGCTTAACAGTTTTTTCTCAATGTGGTGTGACAAACGAGGCTTAAAATGTCTTATTTAAACGTGTCCGATTAATGATTTCTTGAAAAATCGGTGTCATTCAGTTACCTTCTTCTGGCTCATGTCTCTAATGTTTATCATTTCCACGCAATAACAAGGTTTGTTCATATAAGATTCTTACATGTAAATAAGTTTCAGCACCACACGCTTTATTATTTACATGCAACAAGAATTTTGTTCACATGCATGATTCTTGCATGGAAAGGTCCAAAACTCTGAGGGAAGTTTCAATGCCCTTTGTCAGGTTGTGTTAACATATGTGATTGTTGCATCCAAAAAGTTCCAGAACTACAGCGAAGTTTCAGTGCAATAACCAGGTTAGTTGACATATGTGATTCTTGCATGAGCAAGTTCCAGAACTACAGTAGGGTTTCAGTGCAATAACCAGGTTTCTTGTTCATTTGCCCATAAAATACTAATTAGCAACTTGCCAGCCTTTAATAATTTTATTTTATGATCAGTTACGATTAGATGCACCTCATACTTTTTAAATTTTGTCGTTATCTATTTCCTGGACGAAACGGCAAGCTTTTGAAGAGTCATTAAAACTCGATTTGCCGAAAACTATGATTTTTCACTTACCTGGTTATTGCAAATAGCTTCAATTGCTTCTGCGCCGCCGAGGCGTGAGCACTTCTGAGCTTGGGGCAACCTTAGTAAGAAGGGCGATATCAAAGATCAGTTGTATTGTATTGCTTGGTAAAGCGCTGGTGGGTCCAGTGGCGGCGCCAGCATGGGGCTAGGGTGGGCTGAAGCCCCTGTCGGCGGCTCAGTCCCCCCAAACAAAAGTGGGAAATCACTGCAAATGCCAGAGAGAAGGGGAGAAAGGAAAGAAATTGGGGGTTTAGCCCCCCCAACCTGAAATCCTGGCGCCGCTACTGGGTGGGTCGCTGTGCTGGAACAACGCTTTCCAGTGGTTCACAGCCGACCCGAAATTCCTGTAGAATGTCAGTAACTGTACGCTTAGCCCGGATGTTCTTCTGTTAACTGTAGACCACAGGTACATCGGCGGTGATTAATGATATCACACCTGGCCACTGGTACCAGTTCCGCGTGTCTTCTATCAACATCCACGGCTCCAGAGGAGGCTCTCTGCCCACACAGGCCTTCACTCTCTCCAAAGGTAGGCCGAACGACCGACAGACTGCTAATTAACTTAACATCAGATGACTTTAACCTACGCCCGACTTGCAGATGCTTATAATGAGAAAAACACTGAAGAAGAAATATTTAAGAAAGATCACAAACGTTACAGCTTACAAGCATTACGTTTCCTCACATGGTTCAGCCTTCTGTGTGTCTTGACATGCATGGGTCATCGGTTGTTTTGATTGGGATTGTCAGTGGTTTTACCTTTGGAGGACTGGGGTGGTGTGGGGGTATACTGCTGGATTGAAGCGAACCAAGCATTTACGCTGATCCTTTCATGTTGTGCGCGTATCTCAAACTTGGCACAGATTGGGTATGGGATAGCTGCCCTATAGTCTGGCGCCTCTTACTAGGCCTCGATCATGCCTATCTTCGCGAGCTCTGTTGCCCTGTCCTTAGTATAATGGCTCTCGATCCCTCAGCTCATCTGAACAGGGTCTCCTCCTTGTCCCTTTTGCCCGTACCTCCTCTATGCAGAACTGCGCTTTCTCGGTGGTGGGCCCCTCGACCTGGAATAGCCTCCATCTGCATGGAGCTTCACCTCTTTCCCAGGACCTTCTCTCCTATGTTCTTTTCTCACCTTAAGACTGTTCTTTTAGCCGTGCTGGAGTTGGGAGCGCCTCTGAGTAGTTTTCTCGAAGGAGGCGCTATATAAATGTTCGATATGAATGAATGAATGAACGAGTAGCATAACATAACATAACAAGGGTTTTAAGTTGTTCAGAAGACCTGTAATTTGTGTTAAAACCACTGCATTTTAACCTGGAATGCTTACTATAGCCCAGTTTTCGTAGACTCCTCTTAAAAGCTGTGACAGTGTCCAATGAGACAGTACTATCATCCAAACCATTCCACAAGTCCACAACTCTAGCACTGTATACTGTATAGGCTTACTCTTTTTGGAATGCGCTGTCTTCGCCTACTCACTCTCAAATTCTAGCCCCTCCTCCTCCTTTGCTTTCTCAAACCCACTTCTTCTCGTGGCATTGGGAGCGCCTCTGAACAGTTCACCCTACTACAGGCGCTTTATAAATGTTTGAATACAATACAATACGATACAAAATGTCAAATGCAGTTGTAATGTATATTCTCAGAATTTCTTGAGGGTTTTATAGTTTCATGATCTTTGTGAGGATTTCAGATATTTCATGAGAATTTTAAAGTATTTTATGGACATTTGCGATATAAAGTAATGTGTCATTGTAGAGCCAAGAAAACCCGGTCCTCCAACCAATCTGACAGAAGGAGACACCCTGATATCAGGTGGAAAAATGACCATCACAATACGTTGGTTTCCACCCAAGAAGTCCGATCTACCAGTCACCAGATACAAAGTAGGTTGGGACATGGTAGCCGATTGGTTAGAGCAACATGGAGAGTATGGGTTCGATGCTCCTCTGAGAGGGTTACTGAGTAGGGACCTTGAGCAAGTCCTTCACTCGCCTTGATCCTGTGTACCTTGGGTCATTAAAATTATAATAATAAAGCTTATAATATAAAAGCTTAATAGTTCCATTTAGTTCTGTGGTTAGCATGCTCAACTGTCAATGGAGAGGTCAGAGGTTCAAATCTTCGAGAGGGCAGAAATTTGGTTTGACATTTCTGTTCCACCGATTGGTTACATAATAATATTCTTTATTGAAACAATCCGGTTGACAAACCGCAACTGGTTACAGTGTACAGTTATGCAATTGAAACAATTCACAAGAACACAAATGACAAGACATAAATCTTAACTACTAACAGAACAGACAGCCCTGCAATACACAGCGCTAATAGCAGCCTACAAAGCATGTCCGCCTACGGAACCTCGATCTCGGTACCTCTCGCTCTCTATGCCAGTGTGTTATCCAATGCGCTATCGGCCCCCGATAGAGCCTTGTAACATGGAGAGTATGGGTTTGACAGTCCTCTGAGATGGTTACTGAGTAGGAGGGACATTGAACAAGTCCTTCACTCGCCTCAAGGCATAATAAAATAATAATAATAATGATAAAGTTTATAATGTAAAAGCTTAATAGTTTCTTTTAGTTCAGTGGTTAGCATGCTCAACTGTCAATGGAGATGTCAGGGGTTCGAATCTTTGAGAGGGCAGAAATTTGGTAACTTGACATTTCTGTTCCCCCTAGCCAATTCAACTATAATGAGTACCGTACTGCTGACTGTACAGGCGTACATTGTCCGTGGGAAGATGAGAGGGCGAGGGGAAGGAGTGGCCACCCACCCTCATAAGCCGAGGCTAAGAAAATGAAGTCGTTCTCACTTCATACCCATGGGTGCCTCAGGGCTAGCTTAAGGGAATGCTCTTCTTCTTTTTGGTAAGAAATAAGGATCAATATTCACTTAACTGGTTTTTTATGCAAGCAGTGTTGCTGTTGTTTTCTTAATTAAGTAGCATCATAAACTTTACCACTGATTTCCAAACTGTGTCATAACTGTTTCCAGCTCTACTGGAGCAAACGCTTGAAACCCACCGCTGCCCAACACGCAGGCAACCGCGAGTTCCGGAAAGTTCTGCCCGGAAACAGTCTTACGTATCAGATTCAAGACCTCGACTCTGATACGACGTACATTGTACAGGTCTGTTTTATTTACCTGGCACTCCTGACAGTCATAGTGTCAACATGGCTCAACCACTTGCTGGAATTGCTTACGTATCTGTTGTGTATGAATATTTAATCTTTTCTGAATATTCGTACCCATCGCCGCCAAATGGCTGGCGTCAGGAACTGTTGATGATGATGTTTAGAATTTGACGTTTCTTCAGTGTGTTTATCTTGAAGAATATTAATTGCAGACTGCAGTGGTCGTTAAGCATTGTATAAGTTCGTGGCCTATCTGCGCTGGGAAACAGATGATATGCGGTGTAGTGTAAATTCGTTGTCATTGAGATCACTGTTACAATTCCTCACAGATTTATATAGCTCCTCTTCAAGAGAGATTCAGTAGAGACACTGCTGAACAGACAATAATGTACAATGCACGCATGCATACAGCAAACAAACCTACATACATTTACGTACATACTAGTACCCTACATATATAGTTCTATACGAGCTTGCATATATATATATACATACTAGTGCATACATATATAGTTACATATGTGCTTGCATATATATATATTAGTGTGGTCCAATGCACCATGTAAAAATAATAAATTTCAAATATCAAATTGGGTCATAGCTGCCCTTGTTCCTATATACCAGAGGAGCTTACAGGCCAAAAATGAAACGGATTCAATAATATTTAGAGGTGGCTCAAAGCTGACACTTTTACTGACACTACGAAAAATTCGAGATTTTTGAAAATAATTCATCTTGCAAACTTATTTAATTTAAACATTTTAATTTAGGTTGATTTTTAGTTGTTTTCACTTCGTGTTATGTTTTAACTTCATTTCATGTGTTTTTAATCTTTTAAAAAAATTACAATTCAATTTTAATAATTTAAAATTTAAATAAATTTTCTCGAAGCTATTCGTCGTTATAAAATGGCCACTCGCAAGGCCAAGGCAACAGCACAGCAGGAATCTTATTCGATTGAGGTCCCTCTCCTTTCACAGCGGGATGGCAAACTTTTACCAGATCTCTTTTACACCAGCCTGAAAGTGGGTAGTATTGCAAATTTGCAATCCTGTTAATGGAGATGAAAAGCTTCAAACACTGGCTTGAAGACTGGCACATGCACAATTATCGAAGAGACTCTCAACAGGAGCTCGAAATCGCACTTCTTCTGGATTGCATGTCGCCATCATGTGTTCCAAGTTATGCCATCCAGCGTTTTTGTTTCCACAACCCTCGGAACTACCAGAGGACCAGATGTAGGACCAAACGAATTAAAAAAAAGAATGACTAAAGTTTGACAAAACCGAGTATGACACTCCAGTGGCTCCATGATGGATCTCCGTAATGAGATGGTTACATACTACTAATATATTGTGAAAACTAGCACCAATGTGAAGATTATGGCGAGCTTCTGCAATTGTTTCTCATCATCCTTGGTGATGCTCGAGAGAAGAAGTGCGATTTCGAGCTCCTGTGGCAATGCATGATAGTGTGAGGTTGATGGTCAAAGGCAGCTAATCTCTCAAAATTCTTCTTTTTAAAGAATCCAATTGCTCTCAACACCTTGGAGATGAAAGCTTTAAGATCTATGTCAGCCTTTTTGTCTCTCTTGTCTGTGGATTATTTGGGCTTTAAAGATGCTTGGCAGAGAGCAGCAGAGACTGCTCCATAAAATAACTTGAAACTATTGAACTTGTTGCAACATTGCTGTGAAAACTGTAGCCAAAACAGCTTTCAAGAGACCCCTCTGGTATTTTTCGAGCATTTGATAGGCCTGGCTTTTTTACCCCTGCGTTGATGTTAATACAAAGGCCACCATGGTATAAATCTCAAACTTTATGAAAGAATAATTATATCATCAAAGAGGTATATGAAGGCAGAACAGTCAACTTGGGAATATACATATACAACAAGCCGAATATCTCGACTCTTTGACCTACTCATTGACAGTGGGGCAGAAAAGCCCCAGGCTTTCCTCTCGACTCCGATAGACTTTTGGCAGTTGGATCCAATTTATCTTCAATCGGCAGGAAAAGTCAGGCAGATGAAAGTAATAGATAAATGTGAAGAGAGAGGTATTGTTTTAATCCAGACATTCAACTCCTCTGTAACAAAAGATGAGAATAAAAAACAATACGTTCTTCAAGTTGTCAGCGCTCATCGGAAAACCCATTCCAGAGCCAACAAAGTTTCTCTTGAAGAATGTCTCAAAATAGACTTATTTTAATATTGTTCTTATTAACTAGAAACTTACTAAGCAGTAAAAACTAAATAGTGATTTTCTCTTTTGTTTTAATTTTAAAAGTTTCTTGGTCAAAAATATGAATTTGGGCTATACACAAAATCTGAGGAAATTTCGTAGTTACAACATTTATCATTCAAAATTGAGCCACCCTTAGATATTCTTCTAAAGTCACAAAAATTGGTCCAAATATTCCCTAAACTGAATAGAACAAGAACAAATGTGACCCAAATTGATTTTCCACATTTTATATTTCTGGACCACCCTAATATACATATATATATATATATATATATATATACTTAATACTTACATGGTTGAGTGTATACATACAGCAGCATAATAGATCCAAAGATACAGATACACAGACACACTTGCAGGCAGATACTGCCCTCATAAGAAAGAACAACGCATCTGCAAAAACCTAGTTCTGAGATAAATGCACAAACGTAAATTGCTTGCTGCCAAGTAGATCATGTATTCCTATTCTTTTTTGCTTTTAACCAATATATGTAACAAACAGCTACCATTTTTAAGGAAAAAAGAATTTTCAATATTTTTTCTCATAAATATGGAAAATGTCAGTTAATGTGTTTTTACTTAGCTTTGAAGACCGTCGATATCACCCAATAAATGTTAAAACAACGCATCTGCATAAAATAGTATTTTATTGTGGAACAATTCAGCAATTTACGCACTTAGAGTTGTGATCTTGGTGTCTAAACATACATATTAAGGGGCAAGGATTGCAATGGAACAAATTGCAAACACTTATCTACCGGAAATTGGCAGCCATTTTCCAAAATGGCCGACCGAAATATAACTTTGTCAACATCTCAGCTTCTATCTCACTTAGAGTTGTGATCTTGGTGTCTAAATATACATATTTAAGGGCAAGGATTACAATGGAACAAATTGCAAACACTTGTCTACCGGAAATTGGCAGCCATTTTCCAAAATGGCCGACCGAAATATAACTTTGTCAACATCTCAGCTTCTAGCTCACTTAGAATTGTGATCTTGGTGTCTAAATATACATATTTAAGGGTAAGGATTCCAATGGAACAAATTGCAAACACTTATCTACCGGAAATTGGCAGCCATTTTCCAAAATGGCCGACCGAAATATAACTTTGTCAACATCTCAGCTTCTAGCTCACTTAGAGTTGTGATCTTGGTGTCTAAACATACATATTTACGGGCAAGGATTCCAATGGAATAAATTGCAAACACTCGTCTATACGAAATTGGCAGCCATTTTCCAAAATGGCAGACCGAAATATAACTTTGTCAACATCTCAGCTTCTAGTTCACTTAGAATCGTGATCTTGGTGTCTAAATGTACATATTTAGGGGCTACAATTCCAATGCAACTAATACCAAACACATATCTACACGAAATTGGCAGCCATTTTCCAAAATGGCCGACCGAAATATAACTTTGTCAATATCTCAGCTTCTAGTTCACTTAGAATCGTGATCTTGGTTTCTAAACGTACATAGTTAGAGGCAGGGATTCTAATGGAACTAATTGCAAACACTTATCTGCAAGAAATTGTCAGCCATTTTCCAGAATATTCTTCTATTTTCTGGCATCAGAATGGTCAGTTTATAAGTAATGTCATCTTTTTTCGCCTGGGAATCCCTTTCGCCTCAGTGCTTGCATCTGGCTTTTGGACTCCTACTTTGCATGTATGTGCAATTTAGAAGATCAAAGTTATATCTGGGCCATGGAATTCCTTTTTGTATACCAAGTTCTTCACTCCTCTTTTTGCAGCAATTTGAACAATATCCGAAAGGTATGGTTAAATTTGTAAGTCGATAAACAATCGGGTCAATCATAAAAGTCAGATACTTCCATGGGTTTTACTGTTACCTTACCCGAAGTTGAACTTTGTACACATGAAACAAGATCGTAGAATTTATAAACTTTGCCAGTTTTTTTTAAGCTACGTTCTACCTGGTAATGAAAGGAATCAGCAGTCATGAAGTTGTGGCCAGTTTCAAAATATTTAACTTCAATTTCGTTGCATGCAACTTTAGTACTATTTACAATGTAAGTGAATATGTAAACAAAGCCCAGTTTTTGTTTTGTCCACTACAATAATCAAGCCATAAGGTAATTTTCTTATTATCCCGATGTTCAGGAAAAGATTTCTAGAAGGTGCTAATAATTTCTTCTTCTTTTACGCCAAGCCACGGTCGAGGGGTATAATTCTGCGCGTCCCTCTCAATTTTCTTCATTTTCCTCGAGCGTGGTGAGACAGGATTCTTCGGTTTGCGCTTTCGTGTCTTGACAACTACAATTTCTGATGTTGAAGGGGCACCTGTAACAAGATAAACAAAATAACAAATTTCTAATTACATTGTCAATTCTTAAAATGCATCACACTTATAAATGTAATTTGCATATTCATAGTGTGCTTGTTTATTAATTTTAGCCACGTATTTTACATGCCATGACAAAAACAAAGACCATGCTATAGGGTTAAACTTAATAATACTCGTTTATTGAAAAAACACTGGGTTGGAACACCGCAACCCATTACAGAAACCGTAGTACCAGTTATAAATTAGCAAATTATTCAATTTAAATCACTGTTGCAGCACGGGGCAACATAGTCATCGGGGCAACATCAGACTCCTGAACAATAACCTCGGGACGAAATATCTGTCATCTTTGGGCTGCAATTGAAAGTCAAGTGGTCTCGGTTATTCAGATGTCCTGGAACTGAGAGGCTTTAATAGTATCACAAAGTACAGAAATAATTATTTCTTCTAGGCAACTTTACATTGACTAAAGTCTTTGCCCAAGTCATGAAAGTCCTCCAGTCCTTTCTAACATCATATGAACTGTCTTAAGCTCTTACCTATTTGATAGATATCTGGCAAAACAGCTATGTTGAATGGCCTCATGATGAGTGACACCACTTTTAGTAGCTCCGTCTCCTCCCGGGCGGTCACTACACCAGGTACAGCAACGACATTGACAGGCCCCGCATCTCCAGTCGAAGAGTCACCGACATCTGGTCCGGCAGCGACATCGATGGGCCCCACGTCCATGGACCTGCATTTCCCACTGGGAGGACGCTGATACCCAGAAAAGGCGTATTGTAAATTTCAGAGAGTTTGGAGTTTTATCTTCTCGCTAGCCAACTTCACAGACATCGTTGCTCTATTCATTCTTTTCACACTTCTAAAACAAATATAAAATTTATAATGAAGTCTTCAACATGTAATTATATCTAAAACTACAAAATAATGCAGCCACGGAACGAAAGAACCCACAAAATTTAAATGGATGAGCATTCAAATTCAATCAAACTTGCAATAATTAACCACAACAATTACAATGATAGAATTACAATTATAGAATAAATTGGAAAACAACTATTTATTTAGCAATTCAATAATTTGGATATTTACCAATCTGAATATAATATTGAAAGTAAAATTTATGTTACCGTCATATTAAAACGCGAGGTTAGTCGAGTAAGACTAAAAACATAATCGCCCGAGGTCACCATCAAATTCATGATAAATCATTCAAAAACATTGAAAACGTTTGAATTTTACTATACTAGTAATTGTTGTTCAAATTCACTTACCCTCGCGACGTGATAAATGGTGAAAAACTCTCACGACGGATTAAAATTATAGTTTAAAAGAAATTAATTATCGGTCGAATTGAATGTAAACATTGTCCGGAAGTATCAACTGCGCATGCGCGTGAGTACGTATCTGCGAATAACGCTGGCTCTTACTAAGCAAAAACAACGCATGTGAGATACGCTGTTCTTGCTTAGCATCGCATACGATGGCTGCAGATACGTGGTATACACAAGTGCTAGTTCTCTATGATGGAATCAAGATAGGTCTTTCTTACTTCCTACCAAGGTGTAAGACCATCAATACATGCAGAAACTGCATCTAACTCAAAACGGCCAAATTTGCAGTTACGTGGTTCTTTCTTATGAGGGCAGAATAGATGAAACATGAAACCATAAAACGGTAAGGAAATTCCGAGAATATACATTACAGCTGCATATTTGACATTGCCATCCTTCTAAAGTAGCAAATACATATATACATACATATTAATTATCGTAGGTTGTCATTTTGTGGAGCAGGTTCAAGCCATTTGCCAGTACGGTGAAGCGAAGCTGAAGAGTGAGAAGGCGAGCATCTATATCACGACCTATCCACTCCCTAAGCCTGCTGATCACTGTAAGCAACAGAGACTACTTTCTCATCATTTTTTCAGAATCAATTTCTTCGTAAGATGCTTCCATTTCTCTCCAGATGGTCTGTATTAGCACATCTCCGACTTCCCGCTCTCCGGTTCCGTCCTTCCCTGCCCGTCGGGTTTCCGTAAAGTCCAGATTCGCGGAGAAATTTTCTGTAATCGCCGTAATTAGGCGTCTTTTGAAGGATGAAGAAAATCGGTGTGGTTCAGAACATGTTGCCATGGCAACCGGAGCCGATTATTCAGCTCCGTTGAGTGGCATGTCCTAAGACGTTTCCATCTCTGACCTGGCTTTCATTCATCCGCTCTTCTTTCAATCCACCGACTCGCCACTCCTGTCCATCCATCCCTGCTTCCATCAATTCATCGATATGTACATCCATCCATCTATCCATTGATACATCCATCCATCCATCCGTCCCTGCATTCATTGATACATCCATCCATCCATCCCTACTTCCATACATCCATACTTCCATCCATCCATCCACCCTACTTCCATCCATCCATATTCCATCCATCCATTGATTCCATACATCCCTACATCCATCCATCCATCCATTGCCATCCATCCCTACTTCCATCCATCCATCCAAGTCCACCCATATACTTCCATCCATCCATTCTTCCATCCATACATCCATCTAATCCTACTTCCCATCCATCCATCCTATACTTCCATCTCATCCCTAGGTCATCCATCCCTAGCATTCTTCATCATATCAATCCATACTTTCATCCATCTATACATCCATCCATCCATCTCTACAACCAGCCTTCTATCCATCCATATCCATCCCTACTTCCACCCACCCATTTCTGCATCCATCCATTCATCGATCTGTACATCCATCCATCCATCCATTGATCCTCACATCCATCCATCCATCTGTCCCTCATATCATGCATCCACATTGATACATCCATCCATCCATCCCTACTTCCATCCATCCAGCCATCTCTACATCCATCCATCCATCCTTACAACCATCCCTACTTCCATCCATCCATCTTTGCATCCTCCATCCATTGTACATACATTCATACATCCATCCTACATTAATCCATTGGTACATCAATCCATCCATACATCCATCCTTACACCCATACATCCGTACATCCATCCATCCTTACATCCATCTCTACATCCATCCATACATCCATCCCTGTACTCATCCATCCACACATCCCTGCATTCATCCATCCACCCATCCATCCGTACATCCATCGGTACATTCATGCGTGCATCCAACCATTCATTCACCTATCCATGCATCTAGCCATGCATACATGCATATCAGTGAAGGTAAACTATACGCCAATTGAGAACTAAGTGACAAGATGGCATCCAAGATCAGCCTGCCCTTGCTTCAGCAGCCGTTAAACGAAGATACGTCGGAGGCAATTGGATTTCCATCATATTAAAGATGAAGCCGGAGGCAGTTAGAGGAAATCCCTGCTGACAAGCTGGCCTTTCCCGTCGGAACGTTTCTCCAGTCACTGACAGGCTCGCAGATTTTTATTCTCCATCTTATTTTTGCAAAAAGGAGTGATATCATGTGGCTGATATTTGTCCTTGAATTTAGACAACTCTGGGTTGTTCTCAACTGCGTGGCACAGTGGCCGATTGGTTAGAGCGCCTGGCCTGTAACTCTGAGAGTACGGGTTCGAGCCTCGCTCAAGGCAGTTACTGTGTAGGGACCTTGAGCAAGTCCTTCACTCAGAATTTGCTCTGTGCTGTCGATGTTCTGTTGGTGTGGTCGTGTGCAATGTTCCCTCTAATTTTTTGGAGTCAGGTGCAATATAAAATTTCTTTTGTGCAACATTCTTACAAGGAGAATAAAATTTTGTGCGCATTGCAGATTTGGCGGATAATTAACTTTAGCCTACGTCTTCAACTCACTATTTTAGGCCCACATGTACGTTGCTTAAAAATGTAGCATTTGTTTAAAATATAACGAGGAATGGAGTTAAGGAATTTAACAAGTTTTACATGTAAAATTAGATTTATTAGTAAAACATAAGTGTTTTAGAGATATATCGTAATGTGGCCTAACCTTTACAAACTTTTTGAGCTAATGTTTACTTTAATGCGCTGTCTGATGACCTCTGACGCACACGCAGTGCTTAGAGGGAACATTGATCGTGTGCACTTCACAAACTTTGGAAGCAGGGCAATATCAAATATGGTTGTAATGTAATGTTCTTGCTGTTGGAGTAGGTTATGGATGTTATCGATTGAATTTTGACAACTGTGGGGTGTTCTTAGTTCTTACTGTTGGAGTAAAGTGATGGATGTTTCCAGTTGAATACTGACAAATGTTGTAAAAGTTTTTTAATATGGTTCATTTTTATAGTTCGTTGCATCAGTAATGGAATATTGTGTAGAAGTTTATACTTGGAGTAATTGCCTTTAATAACAGTGACTATTGCGGACACGACGGTGCTTAGGCCTAACCATTTTGATAATGGTACTACACAAATGTAAGAAATATTTAACAGGTGAATTTCCTTCCTTACTGTTTTCGTTTAACCTTGTTGAATCTTTTCCAGATGGAATGCCTTCCGATTCAGCTGGAGCTAGCCGAGTTCATCCAACTCCATCTCCGGTCATGGCTCTGTCCGTCGACAAACCTTTCTACGACAACGGAATCCTCAAGGCAAACGTCTCTTGGCGAATTCGACATGGTATATCAGATGTCTTATTATTTCAGATACATGCATGTATGTATCAGATATTTATGTAGCACCTTTTGTGAACTTCACAAAGGAGCTAAAGAATCACCTCCTGTCTCTGCTCACTCCAGTAGACGATAACATGATAAATAAATTTATTGGGAGAATGTTGTAGTCATACTGATTTCGTATTTTGTATTACTTGATGTTTGTACACTGGAGCAGTAAATATTTTAACTGTATAACTACTGGGACAACTGTCCCAGTAGTTTTAGGATTTTGCCCCAGTAGTTTTAGGATTTGCCCCAGTGTTTTAAATGCCCCAGTAGTTTTAGGATTTGTCCCAGTAGTTTTGATGATTTGTCCCAGGTAATACTCTACTTTCAGTGTTAGTTTTCAATATTGAAAGTAGAGTAGCAGACTTTGTCTTAGTAGTCCAAATCCGTTAAAATATGCACTGCACTGGAGTGTGAATCTTCTGTAACCGGTTCAGTAAAGCATATACTTACTTACTTACTTACCCTCCGGCAACTGGACTCGGATCTTCCATTGCCATCTGTGGACATTCGATGCAGTGTTCATGTGTGTCTCTTTATCGGTTGTACAGCCTTGACCTGCTCATCTTTCAATCAATTTATTATGTGAGCTCCTCCACCACCACCACCACCCCGTTTTGAATGGGTGCCACACCATCTAAAGTCCCCATGTAAGGACCGTACCAGCCCGGGACTCAACTCTCTGAAACAAACCACCACCATCACATAGATCATTGTAATTTGTTATGACTATATAATTCAATTATAGAGTCATAACAAATTTTGTTTCCACTAGTAGTTATATGGGTTCTTTCATTGCACGATCCTTCAAAGGCATGTATTACATGACTTGCTTCCTCGTATTAAATCTCTACTTACTCCCTCCACACCCTGGCCCATGGCCGAATCATTCCTCCGGCAGATAGCTTGATGGGTAAAACTTTTGTCACTAGGATGATACAAGGTTTGATCGAGATAGAATATTTTCTGTCTTGATCAGATACCGGGTTTATTGTTTTTTGTACACAAATATGCGGTTAGACATTGGTCTATTAAAGGATATTCTTACTAACATACTTAAATTCTTAATAACATTTATATAGCACTTGCATACAACTTCCGCATTGGTAAGTAAGTAAGTAAGTGAGTATATCCTTTATTGCACCAATTGCTAACCACACTCTGGTTTACATTCTACAATGGCCTATAATCTCTAATGTTACATTTTTAATGTCTGTTGTTTTTCAAACTGTGCTGTCTACTGTATTTTGGTCAAGAGTAAAGCATCTTAATAACAAATGTTTGCAGGTTAGCAACGGTGTGTATGGTGGAGGTATAATCAGGCTTTACCACAGAAGTTTTATCTATAATAAAATACAGCCCGTAAAAACAAAGTTTTTTACTATATCCATCTAGTATCCTATAATGCGTCTTATGAAGCAGTTACCTCTACAAATATATAGTCCGCGTTCATTTACGACTGCCGCCAATCACAACGCTGGCCAATCCTAAGAACGCTTTTTATCGGAAAAGTGGATTCCCGATTCGAAAAGTTTAGTCCCCGATTCTATAAGCTAGCCTTTTTTGGGGGATCTGAAATTTTGATAGAATGAAGTGTGTGCGAGGGCGAGTCGTTCTGCCAAGTTTCACGACGATTGAATGATTGTAAGTGATCGAACTAGTCGTCGCAAGATTTGACTTTTCAGCCTGTGGCTCAAGCAAGCAATCAATCAATCAAGATTGCAAGATTCCCGCAAAGTTAAACTAGATGGATAATAAAAGAACCAATAGTAAAATACAAAGTTTTTTACTATATCCATCTAGTATCCTATAATCCGTCATATTAAGCAGTTACCTCTACGAATATATACTAGCATTTTACAACATAGCGTCTGTTTAATCAAGCACCGCACCCGTTTCTGTTGCAGCCAATGGCAACGCTGGCCAATCACAACGCTGCGTGTGGGAAAAGGGAGATTCCCCAGATTCGAAAAGTTGAGTCCCCGATTCTATAAGCTAGCCTTTTTGGGGGAGCTGAAATTTTGATAGAATGAAGTGTGTGCGAGGGCGAGTCTGTCTGCCAGAGTTTCACGACGATTGAATGATTGTAAGTGATCGAACTAGTCGTCGCAAGATTTGACTTTTTAGCCTGTGGACTCAAGCACAGCAATCAATCAATCAATCAATCAATCAAGCAAAGCAAGATTCCCGCAAGTTAAACTAGATGGATAAAAATAAGCACTGTGCTCGTAACTTTAGACTTTCAGAGTATACATCTGGCTGTTGACGAAATTGTTTTCGTTGGTCGACGTTTGACTTTTGAGATCAGAGGCTAATTTCTTATGTTGGTAGAGTTCTCACGCCTGCCCATTGCCACAGCAATACAAAGGGCAAAAGGCAAGAATGGTAGTAGCAAAGGGTCTATGTACGGCTGTCGTAAAGCACTGAAGACTCAGTTGTGACCTAGCTACCTATGATCTGTAACAGGCTTTGAACTTTGGAATGCTGCCACTCATCCTTCTTGTCATTCTGGCTTTCCAGACTGTTTGACTGGCTGGGTGGGTTGGTGGCTGGCTTCAGACGTCTGTTTCTTCCTGTGACTGGTTTTAGAGGAATCTTCTCTGGAGAGCATCAGCTGCTGGGACGAAGATAAATCTTTAGAAGGCGCTAGAGACTGACAGACAAATAGAGACACAGAGAGACAGATAGAAACAGAGAGAGACAGACAGACAGACAGACAGACAGACAGACAAAGGGTCAGACAGAGATAGAAAGAGACAGACAGAGACAGAGAGGAGGCAGAGCCAGAGAGAGGGAGAGGAGACAGACAGACAGAGAGACATACACAGACAGACAGACATACAGAGAGGAGAGACAGAGAGGAGAAAGAGACACAGAGAGAGGGACAGAGAGAAGAGAGAGATAGACACACATTATTTTGGAGTCTGAGACAGATAGAGACAGTCACAGAGAGAGACGTATAGGGACAGAAAGAGAGACTTACAGAGAGAAACACACAGATGAAGACAGAAAAAAGATATGGAAGTTGTAGACAGAGGGAGAGGAAGTGAAGGCAGAGGTGGAGGAGGAATGGATGGATTGATCATTGATGGGTGGATCTTTGGATGGATGTATGCACTGATCAATGGATAAATGGAAGGATGGGTGGATGAATAGAGGGAGGGAGCAGAGATGGGAGCAATGGAAGAAGGGAGATATAAAGGGAGGAAGAAATAGAGGGAGTTTTACTCCGCCACTATCCTACCTGTGGTAGTGCCAGTCCCAAGCCTGGAGAAAGGAGGAGGGCGACACTAATCATCTTTGTTATGAAACAGTGTCGTTAAACAGCAACCAAGGGAGTTTTACACCAGAGTGATGGAAACGAAACTAAGAGACTGTGACAGCACGTGGTCTTACCTTACAATGTTACATGATGTGATGTTCTGTAACATAATGAAATGTTCAATGTTATTTCATGTGACATGATGCAACTTCATGTTACCTTACTTAAAACACTTTAACGACGAGCTGCATTGGCTTCCCAGTCACACGCTCATCGACATTAAAGCATTAACTGTATGTGACGAGTTTTACATGACACATTACTTTCCATATACCTAATTAAGCGTGGGATGGAAGGTCCTTATAGCTTTAACGACGAACTGCATTGGCTTCCCAGTGGCTTTTAGTACATGCTCCTCGTTAAAGAGTTAAACAACTTATTTCTGCATTGCTGACGGCAGGGCATAGCTTTCCTGTTGGATGGCAGGGCAAAGTTCTCCCTCCTGTGGAGTCTGTTTTGTTTGGTTGTGATCAGTCAGTCAGTCTGTCAGTCAGTAAGGCAATCAATCTAGTCAGTCTGAATGTAGGGTTTTAAGACCAGTCTCTCCCTTGGGGTGCCTTCCTTGTGGGTAGTCTACAGTGTTTTATGTGGTGGTCAGTGGTCAACGATTGATTGGGCGATTGATTGTGAATCGAGCTGTGATTGATGTCGTGTGTATTAGAAGTTCTGCTTTGGTATGTGCTTGATTGCTCTAGTCTAGGTACTTTATGATGCGGGTTTCTGTAAGGGTGTTAGGTAGATGTTACTGTTACATTATGTGGTAACAGATTTACCAGTTGGTGTGGTATAACTTTTGTCAGGTACTCGATAGTGTAGTGAATGAATGGATTATTGATGGTGTGTGTGTATGTAGGCCTGTGTATGTGTGGACATAGAACGAGAATTCGTGACTTGAGGCTTAAATATTCGTGAATATTAGGGCATTTTTTAATTCATTCATTCATTCATTCATTCATTCATTCATTCAGAGAACTTATATAGCGCCCCTCCAAGATAACCTACTCAGAGGCGCTCCCAGCCCAACTACGTGTATATTCGTAAATATTCGTTGATGACGTCACTTTTTCCGATGTTTACGAACTAATCTACTTATTTAAGAAATATGCAGTGGTTTTGCGGCGCTATACTTATAAAAAATTCTTATATCTGTTACTTAGGCCTACTTACTGGCAGCTCAGGCAGGCACTCAGTCTTCGCAGTTACCTTTTAGGCCCTATTGTTTGAACTTTGAGGAACTTTGTGCGTGAAAAGGCGCGAAAATGGCAATGAATTTTGTACAGTTAATCCGAGATTTTGAAGTATTAAGAATGAAAAGAAATTAGAAAATTTAATATTCGTTGGCCAGTTTTAATATTCGTAAATATTCGTCAATTTCTACAAATCTTAATATTCGTAATATGTGCATACACGTTCTATGTGTGTGGATGTAGGTATGTATGTTTGTAGGCCTATGCATGTGTGTATGTAGATATGCATGTCTGTAGGCCTATGTATGTATGTATGCTTATGTATATATGTAGGCTTATGTATGTAGGCCTATATATAGTATGTGTGTATGAGGCTTATGTATGTAGGCCTATATATGGTATGTGTGTATGTAGGTATGTATTTATGTAGGCCTTTGTATGTGTGTAGGTCTATGTATTGTTGTATGTAGGTATGTATGTAAGCCTATAGTATGTCCGTAGGCCTATGTGTGTATGTAGTCCCTTCTAATGACCTCACGTGGTTTAACCCATAGCTTCCTAACAAATCTGAAGGAACAGTATTATTGCATTTCATGTCTGAGAGACAAAATATGCTCAACCGCGCCATCACTAATTGCCATTGTTTTGATAGCTGTACTTCCTGCTCTGTCAGATCGATAAATTTTCTTACCCTCAGGTGGTTACATCATGCTTTAATTGTTTTTTTTTATATAATTGTGGGGAGATGTTTGAATGGTAACATGATGGCACGAAGATCAGAAGGACGCAGGTTCGATACCGGCTAGCCCCATAAGGTTGACTCAGCCTTCCACTCCCTAGGGGCGACTGCTCCCTAGGGGCGACTGTAAATGAGCAGTATGACAGATGGGCATCGTACAGGCTGCCATACTGTTAAATGCGACTCCTGTTAAACTTGTTATCATCTGTTACTACTAAATCATGTAATTTTACTGCATACTTGTCAGTTTGAATTAATAAACAAATATTATTATTATTATTATTATTATTATTCATTCAATTTTTATAATTTATTGGTGTTTCTGGTTGTCAGAAGAGGGCAATGACTTGAACAGCCGGAAGTTCCTCGTGCACTGGTCCCCTGAAGCTTGTATCGCCGACAGTTCAGTGAGTGACGACAGTCTTTCAAGAGTGATGTCATCAACGACGAGTGTAAGTCGAAGATATCTGTAACTATCAGTGGTTGCCAGTGCCAACAGTTGCCAATGGTTATGATTGTCTAAACAAATAGTTAAGCAGATACCACTGGTTCTTAAGGCCAGTGATAGCCAATGCCAAAAGTTGTCAGTGGCAATGGGTACAAATACCAACAGTTGCCAGTGCCTACAGTTGTCAATGCCAACAGTTGCCAACAGTTGCCAATGCCTACAGTTGCCAATGCCTACAGTTGTCAATGCCTACAGTTGTCAATGCCTACAGTTGTCAATGCCAACAGTTGCCAATGTCTGCCAACAGTTGCCAATGCCTTCAGTTGTCATTGCCAACAGTTATTATTCCCAGCAGTTGCCATTGGCGATGGTTGCCGAAGCAAGTGGTTAACGATCTTAGGGGTTTCCAAGGCCAGTGAGGGTAGATAGTAGATACCAATGGTTACCAATACCAACCATTGCCAATGCCACTGGTTGCCGTTGCAGATTTTTGCCAATGCCAAAGTACATGTAGTTGCTAATCTTTTTCGTACAGGCTGGCCATTATGTGTATCATTCCTGCTTTTCTCCATCTCTCCTCGAACTGATTGTTTGTTGTTTTGTTGTTGATCGGACACTTTCTTCGGTTATAGATTTATTTCTTTGCTGGCACCCTGCAGTCTGCAGTTGTTAAATCAGGCAGAAGATGAAACCGACTTATCCGCCGGACTGTCTGCATATACGTCGTCGGCGGGGCAGTGTGCATTTGATTGCGCTTTGGGTCTCCAGGGAACAGACGGGTCGAGATGAGGGCCCTGGCTGAGCCATGTGGACCATTGGGATACGGCTGTTGATTCGGGAATACGAGAGAACCACAAGACAGCCAGAGACAGAGACAGATGGAGAGAGAGACACACACATACTCACATACACACATGCACAAGCACAGACACTGATAACATCGAGGTCATGAATAGAAAAGTGGAAGCGAGACCAGCCGTTGTAAAAAAGCAGAAAGAGAACAGATGTGTTGTCAGCATATTTTTCTAACGAGAAATGCAACGTAGAATGAGTGTTTGAAAAAAGCCAGAGAGCGAGAGAAACGAGACCGCCAAGAAACAATGATGTACGGCTCTCTTGTCGGCTTTATATACATGTATGTTGAAAGCAGCTGCTGTGTAGTTAAGCAATGTCAAGCGTGTGAGTACTTGTATGGGTGAACTCCTATATGCCAAGTACCATGCCAATTAGTGACCATTTAATCCTCCATACTTTTGTGGGTAGTTGAGTTTGAGTCTGTCATCCTTGCCTTAAACTTTCACCAAACAAGGATAAAACTTAATGGTAATGTCATCCTTGTCTTAAACTTTCCCCAAACAAGGAATAAAACTTAATGGCAATGTCATCCTTACCTAACTTCCCCAAACAGGGATAAAACTTAATGGTAATGTCATCCTTGCCTTAAACTTTCACCAAACAGGGATAAAACTTAATGGTAATGTCATCCTTGCCTTAAACTTTCACCAAACAAGGAATAAAACTTAATGGTAATGTCATCCTTGCCTTAAACTTTCCCCAAACAGGGATAAAACTTAATGGTAATGTCATCCTTGCCTTAAACTTTCACCAAACAAGGATAAAACTTAATGGTAATGTCATCCTTGTCTTAAACTTTCCCCAAACAAGGAATAAAACTTAATGGCAATGTCATCCTTACCTAACTTCCCCAAACAGGGATAAAACTTAATGGCAATGTCATCCTTACCTAACTTCCCCAAACAGGGATAAAACTTAATGGTCTGTCATCCTTGCCTTAAACTTTCCCCAAACAAGGAATAAAACTTAATGGTAATGTCATCCTTGTCTTAAACTTTCCCCAAACAAGGAATAAAACTTAATGGTAATGTCATCCTTACCTAACTTCCCCAAACAGGGATGAAACTTAATGGTAATGTCATCCTTACCTTAAACTTTCACCAAACAGGGATGAAACTTAATGGTAATGTCATCCTTACCTAACTTCCCCAAACAGGGATGAAACTTAATGGCAATGTCATCCTTGCCTTAAACTTTCCCCAAACAAGGAATAAAACTTAATGGTAATGTCATCCTTACCTAACTTCCCCAAACAGGGATGAAACTTAATGGCAATGTCATCCTTGCCTTAAACTTTCCCCAAACAAGGAATAAAACTTAATGGTAATGTCATCCTTGTCTTAAACTTTCCCCAAACAAGGAATAAAACTTAATGGTAATGTCATCCTTGTCTTAAACTTTCCCCAAACAAGGAATAAAACTTAATGGTAATGTCATCCTTACCTAACTTCCCCAAACAGGGATAAAACTTAATGGCAATGTCATCCTTACCTAACTTCCCCAAACAGGGATAAAACTTAATGGCAATGTCATCCTTGCCTAACTTCCCCAAACAGGGATAAAACTTAATGGCAATGTCATCCTTACCTAACTTCCCCAAACAGGGATAAAACTTAATGGCAATGTCATCCTTGCCTAACTTCCCCAAACAGGGATGAAACTTAATGGTAATGTCATCCTTACCTAACTTCCCCAAACAGGGATGAAACTTAATGGTAATGTCATCCTTACCTAACTTCCCCAAACAGGGATAAAACTTAATGGTAATGTCATCCTTACCTAACTTCCCCAAACAGGGATAAAACTTAATGGCAATGTCATCCTTACCTAACTTCCCCAAACAGGGATGAAACTTAATGGTAATGTCATCCTTACCTAACTTCCCCAAACAGGGATAAAACTTAATGGCAATGTCATCCTTACCTAACTTCCCCAAACAGGGATGAAACTTAATGGTAATGTCATCCTTACCTAACTTCCCCAAACAGGGATGAAACTTAATGGTAATGTCATCCTTACCTTAAACTTTCACCAAACAGGGATGAAACTTAATGGTAATGTCATCCTTACCTAACTTCCCCAAACAGGGATAAAACTTAATGGTAATGTCATCCTTGCCTTAAACTTTCACCAAACAGGGATAAAACTTAATGGTAATGTCATCCTTGCCTTAAACTTTCACCAAACAGGGATAAAACTTAATGGCAATGTCATCCTTGCCTTAAACTTTCACCAAACAGGGATAAAACTTAATGGTAATGTCATCCTTACCTAACTTCCCCAAACAGGGATAAAACTTAATGGTAATGTAATCCTTGCCTTAAACTTTCACCAAACAGGGATAAAACTGAGTAGTAATGACAAAGGCACAGCAACCAACAATAGGCAATAACTCATTTGCTTGTTGATATCATTAATGTTTTATTGATGAAGGAAACAGTTGCCGGAATATCACTTTTTAATTGCAGAAAAACCATTTTGCGATTCATGATCTGCGTACAGACTGCCGTTACTTGGTCAAGGTGGAGTCTGTTTCTACTCAAGGCATCATTGGAAAGGCAGAGTTGATCTCATTCTCTACTCCAGCTTGTGGCCAGGCTCAGGCAATTGGGAAGCTCCAGCCAGACTGTCTTGGCAATGGTAATAAAGTATTCTTAAACACAAGACAGAAATATCAGTTGTCATTTCTGATAAGCCATAACTTCATTTTGTCTGGTAACAAAAGCATCAGTTGTCAGTTTTGTTAAACCAGCTGAGTACTGAAAGGATGTTGGGAGGTCAGGTCTTGATAGGTCAACATTATTTTTGTAAACTAAATTAAAGTGTTCGAGTTCTGTAAATTGTTTTATCTTATTCTTTTTGATACACCTCTTTAGATATGTGATCATTTTAATTCGTGAGTTGTCAGTTGATCCGTTTGCAACGTATTAACAAACTTAGATTTTGATCTGCATCTGTGTACTTCGGTAATCTATCAAATTTTCGAACCCCCAGATTTGTTGACAACCAAAACTCTGCATAAACCTTATGGTTTTGCTAACTGGACCTGTGTTTGTTTATCTACTTTAGATGATTAATTATGTTTGCTAGATGTTTGTCCACCATATAATAATATTTTCGTTTAAACAATCCGGTTGACAAACCGCAACCGGTTACAGTGTACAATTATGCAATTGAAACAATTCACAAGAACACAAATGACAGAAGACATAAATCTTAACTACTAACAGAACAGACAGCCTGCAATACACGGCACTAATAGCACCCTACAAAGCATGTCCACCCAGAGTGCTGTTTATCCTTATGTTTGTCCACCAGAGTGCTGTTTGGCAGCCGGTGTAATAAAGAATATACTTACTTAGCACTTACTCTTACTTACTTACAGTTCCTCGAGTTCCAGAGGAGCCTCCAGACTTGGTGCACACGTTTCTCATCAGTAATTCGAATATTACTTCGAAGTTGAGCTGGGGAACTCCAGCATCGGAGAGTCCAATCAGCAGTTACCGAGTCACGTGGGGACCTGTTCTTCATTCTCATCACTCGAACTCCAATAATGGACAAGTCGTCGATCTTCACGAAAGTATTGTCAAAGGTAGAATCCGATCTTATGAAACTAGTTACTTCGGGTCAGGTGTTGTCTTATCTGATCTGAACTTTATCTGTTACCAGAATCAGATGCTTTAACACTTTAATGACAGGCTGCATTGATTTCCCAGTCATTCATATATTCATTCATTCATTCTGGAGATTTATATTGTATTGTATTTTGTATTGTATTTAAAGATTTATAAAGCGCCTATCACAGTGCACACCAATCAGAGGCGCTCCCAGTGCGAAAGTCCTTGAGAATAAGACAAGTTCGTAAAGATGTAGCAGGACCACCACATATATAGTGCCCCTTCAAGAAATCTGCTCCGGAGCGCTCCCAGCCCAGCCACGGCAATAGTCGCTTAAAATTAGTGCACTCTCATTGTTAAAGAGTTAATGATCTTAAAGTAAAATCCAGAATGGGGCAATCTGAAACTTTAGTAGCAATATGAGTAAGAAAAATGTAAGGTAACTGTTCTCTTCTGAACAGTTTTTGTAGCAAGTGTTGAGTATAAAATAACAAGTAATAAGTTATACTCTATTGCAATTATTTCTGTCAGCGGCATTTCATACAAAACTGTTCTGAAAAGAATGTTTCATTTCTGTTGCTCCCAATATCTGATAAACTGTTTCCACAATTGTTCCTTTTATTGGCAGAATTGTTCTTATATATTTTAATTCAGTTATGGTATCTCCAGAGCATAGGCGTATTCTACATTGAGGCACGATGAAGCAGTTGCCTCCTCTTGTTTTTTTATATACTGGAACTTCCATTAAATATAATGACCCCCAATGACCAGGATTTTGCCACTGGTCTGTGAAGTTGCCTCCTCTTGAATTTAAGTCTCGCTACGTGCTTGCTCCAGAGACTCCTTTTTCTGTACCTTTAGAGTAATTGTAATGGTAATTTATATGGTGCCACTTGAGTTGTTAAATGTGTTAGCCTATGTGATGTTAAATGTCATTAACAACTAAGATTATATCAGTTAGCTAAACAATGCACAGAAAACTAGAAGATTCATCAGCCTTTACATTGCATGTAAAGTTGACAGATAGCAACGTGTTCAGAGTCTCTGGACCAAACTGCATGACATTGTGGAGGCGACAACGAGGGTGGTTTTAGAATCTGAAATTGGGGTGCAATGAGGAAACAAATGTCATTCTACCCATTTTGTGCTTTTTCTATGCTATTCCTGATTTAGCCACACAGGTCTTAACACAGGAACGACTCCAACATTTTTTGAAGTTTTCTATCTATAAACCTGAAGTATAATTTATTTGCTAACTGTCACTACAAGAAAACCGATTGACAAAGGCTGACTTTGTTGATGGTGTTCTTCCATAGGACGTCAGAAGTGTGATTATTGGAAATCTCCTTGAAGGTACGACCTACGTAGTTCGAGTTCAGGCGTCTTCAAAGTTTGGACACGGACAAATCGCTTCCATCCAGTTTGCCACTCCGCTTGTTCAGCTAGTTGGTAAGCAGCAGGCTGTAAAACGTCTTGGAAATTTCCGGATTTAATCAGTGAATATGGAGATCATTCAAACCACACAACTAGAACCATTGGCAGAACTACCTAGCTTCAGTTATATGTATGTATCTAGACGCTTAGTGTCATCATCATCGTCATAATCATCATCATCAGTTCCTGACAACATCTGTTTGACGGCGATTGGTACGAATAAATGATCTCCATTGTCCTCTGTCACTTGTAAAGTCCATTGCTCCCCTGAGTGTTAGTCCAAGTGATGGTATGTCATTTATATTATCTATCTATCATAGTTTTGATCTGCAGCCAATTCATTTCTGCTGTGCATTTACCTCACAAAAGCACTGCCTGTGCCAGCCTAAATGATGTTACAGTATTTAAGAAGAAATGGCTAATCAATAAGCAAATCTGACAACAGTGTTCAGATAATTATAATTTGAAGTTGAACTCCCACAGACATGTAGAGCACAAGTGATGGATTCCATCCAGAGCTGATTCCGTAGTAGACACGATGTTTGGAGTTTCTGGCAAATTATTATTATAAATACAAATTGCAAATACAACCACGAGTTCATAGCCAGTACAGTGTTGTGAAAGTACCAACAGCATAGTTGTGTTGTATTGCAGATGTGTTCTAACACAACGTAACATCTAACTGTAGCTTGGTTCCTTAATTCACCTGTGTTACTTGTAACTAGTTACGTTGATGACAACTGGATTTGTTGAATTAAATGAATATTGATTGATTGGTTGATTGACTAATTGATTGATTGATTGACCAACAGTTAAATATCACAAAGGCACTTTTGAAGGCAGATGTCTGTGTAAATGTGCATTTATGAAACAGTAAAAAAACAAGTCAAATCTTGACTTGTTGATTTGGTGCAAGATCTAAGCAGCAGTAGTGAATTTGTTTAGAACTGGTTTTCCCAGAATTATGGTAAAAATGTATAAAAATAGTAGTCAAATTAATGCGTGCTGTAAAGGACTTTCTTACAACGCTGAGTATTTTAACTCTGGTGTGATTATGATTATGTCTATGAAACGTCAGTAAAATGCTCAGTTGCAACACAGAATAATTGATCATGTTATATTTGCAAATTATATATTTGTTTACTTCCTTACTTAACTTTCTGTTTCTTTAGTTCTTAGCTATTTTAACTCGAGAACTTAACCCTGCAATAGGTGATCCTAATGTCTAGGCCTTTCAACCTCTTTTCTTTTCTTATATTAATGCATTTAACCTGTATGTACTGAGCTGCGGTTTGCCAGCCTGATTGGTTCTAATAAACGAAGATATATATATTTGGCAAATATACAAATACAGTGAAATAAACGATTATATTTTCAGATCAGCCTTACAGAGAAGTGCACAGCATAGATAACAAAAAGCAGGATATCGTCAGAAAGAAGGGTAACGTGATGACGAATTCGACGCACACGACGACAAACCCGCGGACAGACCGTAAAATCCTTCGGCCACAGACGCCGACCGCCTCATTGGCTTCGTTAACCGTTGACAGTTTCTTCGTTATAACAACTTGCCTTCTTGTACAATCGTTTGTTACAGCTGTTCCGTTGATCCCATTTAAAATCGCTGCGTAGAAATGTTTTCCTAAGCTGAGCTTATAATCGTCCGCTCGAGCTGTAGACAGCACGCGCTCAACTCAAGGGCGTGAGATAATCAGCCATTGCTGTTTTGCAGAATGTGTTTGAGACCTGCAGGTAGCCATTTAGGTGAATAGCTAGGCTTTTGCTGTTGAAGCTTTAGCCATACTCCTGTTTGGTTGGCTGCTAAAATCACTGGCAAAGCTTTGGCCTTAGGACTATGTAAAGTGGCCTCATTTTGCAGTGCATTGAATGATAAGTAATACAATGCTGGGCTTTGGTGAGCTGTTGTAACCCACACTTTAAAACCGTTGTCAACATTTGAAAACAGCATGTTACGAAATTTCTGTCTAATGACAGCTCAAAGGGAAAATGTGCCAGATTTGCTTGTTTTGTTGGGAAGATGTTGAACGAGTGAATTGGTTGAATTGGTTCTGGTGAAGAATAAGACTAAGTGAGCATTTAACAAGTGATGATACATTGTGAAATTATATAGCTCCATAATTTCAAATGACAAAACATGAACTGGAGCTAAGAGCACATTATTGAGAACACGAAATCTTAAGCGGGCAACATCTAGCAGTGAGATTCCAAGGGGAATATTATTAGAAAAGATATTCTTCATGACACATAGGACACATAGGGTGCATGATTCAGTCATTCATTCATTACTTGAATTTGTATAGCACCTCTTCAAGGGAACTACTCAGAGGTGCTCCGATAGTCTACTGGTTAGCATGCTGGACTGTCAACTGGGAGGTTGGGGTTCTAACCCTTCCATGGGAGAAGTTTGTTTTGTGATTTCTGCTCCACCTGCGCCTCTAGTCAACTTGGCTATTATGAGTACACTGACCATGTGTACCCTGTTGGTGAGAAGATGAGATGGCGACGGAGAGGACTGGTCACTTGTTCTCTTATGCCAAGGCTAAGAAAATGAAGTTGCTAATGCTTCTTACAAATGGTTGCCTCTCCAACTAGCTTATGGGACTGCTCTTATTATTAGTATTATGACCAGAGCTCGAGGGTTCGCGTACCCTAAAATAGAATACGTTAAAATACGTACGTACCTTTCAAAAAATAGAATACGCGTATGGTACGTATCATATACGAAAATTTTATTTATGGTTTACTCGACGATCCATACATAGCCTACGTATAATCTGACGTCAACAGTATGCATAAATGGTTAATGTATTTTTGTATTGTTTACCTACCCTAAAATAGGGTACGTTAAAAAACGTACGTACCTTTCAAAATATAGAATACGTATGGTATGTACCCTCGAGCTTTGATTATGACACAGTATGTAGTAGCCAAGGAGAATATTATTAGAAAAGATGTTGTATCACGACACATAGGATGCATATCATGACACAGTATGTAGCTTACATGTGTACATACGTATTTGCATGTCTGTGTACTATGTGGATATTTATATAGCGCCGCCTTAAGAGAACCTGGCACATTTGGATAGAGAAGATGGAACATGGCACAGTTAAGATAAGCTGAAGATGTTTCTAAACCACTTGAAGTCAATCATGGAACAGTATATTTGATTTGTTATTATTACAAACATTTTTAATAATAATAATAATAATAATAGTCGTTTTTTAATTCAAACTGACAAGTACGCAGTAAGATTACATGACATAGTAGTAACGGATGATAACAAGTTTAACAGGAGTCGAATTTAACTGTATGACAGCCTGCAAGGCGCCCATCTGACCTGCTCATTTTACAGTCGCCTTAGGGAGTGGGAGGCTGAATCAACCTTTGGGGCTAGTGGCTGTCGAACCTGAACTTCATGCCAGTGTGTTACCATTTAACCATCTCCCACGCTAGGTCACACAATTGCAAATCGAAGGCGCGGTTGGTCAGTTGCCAGGTGAAGAGCTTTTAGATATCCAAATTCTTGAAAGCGAATGAGAAATAGTGAGTTTTGAGACATTTCTTACAGCATGAGAAAGAGTTTGAACTTCGAACAAATATTGGTAGTTGGTTCCACTCCTTAGGGGCAACAAAGAGTCTGTGAGTTGAGTTGTTTGGTTAATATAGCACATGTAACCGTGTTTGCTAGCTTGAAATAACTTATTTCACAAAGTATGAACCTAATGAGTGAGAGAAGCTAATTTGATGCTGTTGCAGTTTATAGAATACAATCATCAGTAATTGTTTACATTTACAAAAGGTTAGTTTTGTTTTTTGTTTAGTCTATTTACTTCAGGAGGTACATAAATATCTTTTAGAATTGTAACACTATCCGAATTTAGCTGAAGTAAAACTGTTTTGAAACATTTCACAGCTGATCATTGGTCGGTAGAAAGTGATTCTGAATCAGTCACTCTAAAACGTTTCTGTAAATCTATTGATGGAACAATGAATATGGAACGAGATGTACGGCAGTATCTAACTAGTTTGTGAAAGATTAAAGTACTGTAATTTTGCCTTACTGATATTAATGTGCTGGTACTTGACATGAGCGATTGAATATTGTTTTATTGAAATTGCAATAATGATGCTGTAATTGTTACTGTAATTTCGTTCTGCTGCAATTGTTTTTGAGTAATTTATGCTACAGTTTTTGAAAGTCCTGTAAATTTATTGAAATTTTAATATAGCTTTTGATAATTACATGCCATTAATCATGTAATTTCAAACATTGGTAAATATATTTTCATACATTAGTTACACACAATGGTTTTCATTAATGCATGCAAATGTTTATTGTGACTTCATGCTGCTGTTCATAGATCACATGTACCGGTTACTTACATTTTGTCTTTGTGTAACCTTCAGTATAATTTAATTAAATTTCAGTTTGATTAATAATGAATATTAGATTTGTAACATGGGAGTATAATTTAGCATCTTCTTTGTTTCTCCTCCGTCAGGCCAAGGCCAACGATGAGTCCTCAACTTGTCGTCTCCAGAATTCTCTATCCTTGATTTGTTCCTTTGCTTCTGCAATGTTCATCTTCATTCTCTCCAGATCCTCTCGTATATTATCCATCCATGTCTTTTGTTGTCTTCCTCTACTCCTAGTTCCCTCCACATATCCGTGTAAAGCCATCTTAATTTAGCATAAGAGGTTTTAATACATCCAATAACCATAGACAGCATAACAAATGCTTTTGTGAGAATGTAACATTCATGATGCATAGGATAAAAACCTACACATTTTCAGTAACTTAATGCTAAATGATTTGTACAATAGACTTAACTTGTTTTTTTGTTTAAATGGCAGCTGTTGACAATGGTCTGGTTATCAGCCTGATCTGGTTATCTAAAACAAACCACAATCCAAGCTTTCTGTGGACTTATAGCATCATGTAGTCTACAGATAAAAAGTGCACTGTTGTGCAGATTTTTTACCTGATTGTAGACACAATTCAAAACTAATTGGTCAAAATTATTTAACAGTAATACTTTAAAATTGCCAAAATCCACAATTGTTTTCTGAAGTAGAATTAATTAAATTGATAGTACTTATTCAGAGAAATTTAGTTCAAATGGTATCAAATTCAAGCTACTTGGATAAAGGTTTGGAAAATAGGCATATTTATTACAAGAAATTTGCTCTCAAAAGGTCTATGGTAAAGATTAAGAATGAATTCCGTCCTATAGTAGGCTATAGTAGAATTATGTCATGTTAAAGAGCAACTCATTTAAGCACCAATATCAACAATTCATAATTATACTTCTCTGCTGCCTACTTCCTATGTTATATTTATGTCACTGTAATGCACGCATGATGTATTATTGTGGCGCTATATAAATACTCAATTACGATTAAACTGCAAAGTCATGGATAATGACATTTAGAGACGTCGTGTAATGTTCGTGTAATGTACTTACTTACCGTTTAGAGACTCACAAATGATCGTACTATATCAGCACACAAGAAATGTTGGTTATCTAAACTTATATCACTGTGCAATGTGCCCTTTATGCTGCACGGCTGTGTGGCCATGTAGCAGTTTTGGGGCTTTGCCCACCACAAAAACTGGCAAACAATATTTTGTCATCAGTAAAGATCTTTGGGCATAGCAAGTTCAGAAACCCATGCACTAAATTTTGGCTTAAATGGGACGTTGTCTGTACGTAAAAGTATAATATACGAAATTTCAGTTACCTAATACTGTTCCTTCTAGGTTTATAAATACAAGTACATAATATTTATAAGATTTCAAATACCAGTACTGGTGCCTTCGAGGTCTGTACAATAATGCACGAAATTTGAGTTACTTTACCGTATACTTGACCAAATGCATTCTGCTCCAGTGATTCAGTTACAAATACAATTGATATCGCTTTGCTTTCAAAGATCAGAAGTGCACATATGTCCACATGACAACTGAGTGAAGCAATTGCTCAAGCTCCCTACACATAGTGGTGAGGTTTGAACCCGTACGCTAAGTGCTACAAGATGAGTGCTCTAGCCGATCAGGTATCGTGCCCAAGCACGGGCTTTCACTGGTCATCTTAACTTTGCATTTCTTTAGCACTCAAAGTTACTGCTAAGTGTATGATTTTGTTGATATCGCCAGGGTTGATTCAAACCGTCGCCTTGTGATCCAACAAGAAGTTAGCAATGTACATCTTTATTGCTTCTGATATTTCTGTAACTCAGCTTGTTTGAGTTGTTTCTGTTATAAAATTGTTTTCTTGGCTTGAAACGTGAAGTAATGCCACAGAATAAAGACAGGGTTATTTTTTAATAATTCTGTCATGTTACTCGTATAACAATCTTGTAATATATTGGACTGAGTTGAGTTGTAAAATTTCTTATTTTAATCTAAAATTAATGATTTCTTGGGTGTTTTGATGACAGTAAAAGAAGTAGGGGCTATCACATTATACCTGACCGACTGACCATCTTGACCATCTGCATATTTGTTTAATAATAATATAATAATAATAATATCTTTTCTTTAATAAGCGCCCGACAAACACACCGCGCTGCACACCCACATGCTATGCAATTCAAATCTTAACTACTAACAGAACAGACAGCTTGCAATACAATGGTGCTAATAGCAGCCTACAAAGCATATCCGCCCAACGGGGGCTCGAACTCGGTACCTCTCGGTCTCTGTGCCAGATGTTATCCAATGCGCCACGGGCCCCCCTTGCAGGTGAGTGACACTGTCATAGCCTATGTATACGGCTTAATTTTCAGAGGATACGATGGGTACCGGTACACACCACATACGTACATACATACATACATGCATGCATGCATGCATACATACATACATACATACATACATACATACATACATTGTTATTTTGTCAGAGGAAGACCTTTATTTGAGCCTCAAGACTCAAAACAATAGTATTACAGAGCATCATCATCAGCGTTATCAATAGCCTATTAATACTATCATCATGATCATCATCATAGGCATAACTACACTGAGGCACGAGGAGGCAGTTGCCTCCTCTTGGTATTTTATATATTGAAACTTCGATTGACCCCAATGACCAGGATTTGCCAACGGTCTGTGAAGTTACCTCCTCTTGAATTTAAGTCTAGCTACGTGCCTCATCATCATCATCATCATCGTTTTCATTATCGTCATCATTCTGTTAGGTATGGTACATAAACAGTGTCGTTACAATTATTTAGCAGTCGCAAAGGGGAATGATGTGAAATTTGGTAGGCCTACCCCACTTTCTAGACCAAAGATACCCCTCTAGACACTAATGTATTCCCCAACATCAACGTCATAAATTAGACATGAAGCCCATATGACAATATTCCCATTTGTGCTTCATATGTCCCACGCATGATGTTGGCTTTCGAGTGGCGCTTTAGAAGTTTGGAGAATGGAGATTACGATTACGATCAGCTGTTACCGCGTCCAGCAGCTTTGGATTGTGGCGACACCTGTGGCTAATAATAAAATAATGCTCTGCATAAGCACAATGTTTCTTACATCATGGCATAAGTCGTCTGCTTTCTACAAAAAGCGGGAAAGCCTACTTACTTAGCAGAACTACATTTGGTCATATGATCTACCTCCAAAAACACTCTAACCAGCTAGAATAGAAAATAATGATTTAGAATTAAAAGTTGTATTTTCCCAACAACATAGGATGAGAATGGTTTAGTTCTATCTTTGTATGAATATTACAAACGACGGACTATTTTCTTCGCGTAATGCGACGTTACGCGTCAGTTCTTCGTCTGATGAGTTAAATGGCAAGTTGATGGTGGTGGTTGTTCATGGAAGGTCTTATTTGGTAAGAATTTTCTACGAAATTATCCAAGTTTCTTGTTTTACTTTGCAAATCTTGTGTTATTATTTTTAAGTAAATAAGTACCATGAGTTTTCTACTGTTTTTGTTTTCGAGTAACTACTGCAAATGGCGACGCAGGAGACAGCTTGCAAGTTAGGGTCGTCCATTAATTATGTCAACAAATTTTATGCCTTTTTTGACCCCTCCCCTTTGTCAACAACTGTCAAACATTGACGGACCCCCCAAAATTATGTCAACAATCCCAGAACCCCCTACCAGCAGCGTAGCCCGACTGAAATTTTTGTCTGAATGACCTTTTTAGAGATTTGAACTCCGATGACCTTTTTTATACACATTTTCTTAGACTTTTTTAGATGACCTTTTTTTAGACATTTACTCATTCATTGGGAAAAAATTTGTTGACGTCAACTTGAACCGAACCCCCTCCCTCTGTCAACAACTGTCAAACTTTCTTCCAAACCCCCTCCCCTATTTTGTTGACATAATTAATGGACGACCCCTTATGGGCCAAATTAAATAGTAACCATAACCATAAATAGTAAAGCCAACGTATACAACGGTGATCCAACACGTCCAAGCGAGGGACGAAAGGTTGGCTAACTTTACTTATTAATTGCAGTGGGACTTCGCGCTCGCCTTTTTTATGAGACTTTTGCTGGTGGTACGCTAGCATTCGATTTTTTGCCTGATGGTAAAACTAAAGTTTGAAAACTGCTGTAGTAGGCTATCAAGACGTGATGCATCGGGAGGCGTCGGCTTTACCATTAGGCTACTGCAACAGTCTACATCCCCATCAGTCATATAGCTAATCACTTTCGAGTCCAATTACAACCGTATGCGGATCAATCAATCAATCATAAGATTTATATAGCGCTTCAAGGGATGACACTTATATAGCTACATATTGCTATATGTCACAAATTATCAGTATGGTCAATTAAAACTTGACGAGTGCCTCTCATCTAGCCTATGTATGCATGTTTCTGTTTCAGTGGTTTGGCCATAAATCCAGAAAAATCCGAGGAAATTTTGTTTGGTGCATGCCAAGTAGCTTGCAGGTAGGCTACTGCTGTGCCACTATCAGATACTGTCAAAACACTTCAATGGGGTTACTCTGGACAGTGAGCTCACATTCCAACCACACATAACAAACCTTTGTAAATCTTGTTTCTGTCACATCAGGGCAATGTGGTGTCATATCCGGTTGGCCCTAAGAATATGTCACAAACCATAGCCTGTTTAATATGATTGAGTACAAATTTACAAGGTTACATACATTACTTTATGTAACCCAGTATGAGTATGTAAATATGTAACTGTACTGATGATGACGTTTGTGTGTTTTAGAGTTCAGACATTTCCGTATTTGAGGTTAACATCTGTTTTGCTGGTGGACTTTTGGCGTGTTATGCGCTGACTGGAGACGAGGTATCTAATTAATATCTAATTAATTAATTCTGTCTCTGTATAATGCATATCTCATTCCGGTTTCATTAATTGCCTGTCTGTTGCTTTTTGTGTTTGTTTTTAATTTGACTTGTTAGTTTTTGCTGTTTCTTGTCGTGAGTCGTGGAAGCGGATGAAACTGTTTGGATTATTGATTTTAAATTGTTTTCAGTTGCTGCAGTTAAGAAATAGCTCTACAGAATGTTGAATATGGTAAAACAGTTCAGTTAGTCCTTTGTATATCTCTTGAAAGTGTTGAACTGTGTTTATAACTCGGACAATTTTCGTATGTAAAGTACCTAGTTATTCGAAGAAAAGATTTTCACCATTGATAATGAGTTATTCTTGAGTAGTATTCATTCTCCCTCAATGGATTGACCTATTTATCCTTCTACATGTCCTTTTGGAAACTATTTTCTGAAACAGTGTGGTTACATGTATTTTGAAAAGCAGTTTCATTTTGATATCATTTGTTTCTGGTATTGCTTAAACTTTTCACAGCTCTGAATGAATTTCATTAGGCCAAAACAAAATAATGTTGTGTTTCCGGTAACCCGACCGAGTCACTTTTTAAGGCCCGACTGAAAATTTTGTGAAAATTTTTTCTGAACAAATTTTTAAAAAATTTTTTTTTTAATTAAAAAATTTTTTTTTTAAATTGACACGTGAATTTAACCTTTGCAACATTGATAACATTGCTTTCCATTGCATAAAAATATTTTTTTGGCCTCAGCAAGGTGAAATATGATGACGAAATATTCGTTTATTATTATACAACAATGCAGCATTGCATAAAAATATTTTACAAAATAAAAATTTTTCCTACCTACCTACCCAGATTTTAAAACCACTGTTACCGGAAACACACCTATATTTTTTTTGGCCTTACTTTGACTCCTCGCTTGATTATGCTAATTCAGTGTTTGTGGGTCTCTCAGACCTTGAAAACACAACAGGATGCAACATTCCTTAACTTGTGTAGTGCTGCGTGTTCCACTACAAACAAGCACCTCAGTTCTACTCCATCAGCTACATTGGCTTCCCACTGAATTCAGAATAAAATTTAAATTGGCCTATTTGACATACTAAGCCCTCAGCACACCTCCCTACCTTCAGTCACTACTAACTCTTTACATCCCTCCCTTCTCATTGCCTGTGGTAAGCAAGTACGGGTCTTTTTTAGCGGAGCCACGATGCAGAACAGACGTGGACTCGTGTGCATTCCATGCCTATGTTCTCAAGGAATGGAATAGACTGCCACTCTGTTCACAGCTCAAATTCACTTCCTTCAAAAAGCGGCTCAAAACTCAATATTTCTCCTTCCAAATTGTGTTAGATGACACTGACCTATAGAAGTATACGAAGAAATTGTTTCATTCAGTCTAGATTAGATTTGCATTGTTGGTTTTTAAAGTGTGATCTATCATGTATTAGTCTGAGGTGCTAATTTAAATTTGCAAGTCAGCTCTGTCATGGCATTCTAGTAACAATATTAGGTTTTATGTTCGTTAAATTTATTGAGGCAGTATTATTGGTGCTACCAAATAGTCAAAGCTGCTGCTGTGTTTTCACCTAAAATCTGGTAACTTGTTCTTTAGCAGTGTTTTCATTTGACGTACTATGTGTTTCTTCATTCATTACACACTAAGATGTACATGTAATATGTATTTTTTAGTATTTTCATTCATCACATTATGCCTATTGCTTGTTTTTATCAACAGATACTAATTGGAGCTCAGTTTAGGAAATTACAAGGGAAAAGAGCAACAGCTGCAGCAAGTTCCAAGTACTTTATGGCAGCATTTTCTGAGAGGCAATGATTCTTCAGCAGTTTCAGATGACCCAGACAATGAATCCAGCATGTCACATCAGTTTCATCAGTCAGTAACTAGAGAAGAAGGCAGTGACGATTTGATGAAATTGAACCCGAAATAGCACAATTTCCACACAAAAGCAACTGTGCTAAAAGAAATTACTGACAAGACAGATCTTAAAAATCTTGAACTGTGCATCGAACTCAAAACTAAATACATCAATCTGGCACAGCATTTTTTTACTCAAAAGATTTGAATGGATTGGAACTGTACCATGATTGTATCGATATAATCACTTCCATTGGAACTGTACCATGACTATATCGATATAATCACTTCCATCAATAAAGCAAAATGAAATAGAGAAAGTTTGGATTGTTCCTCAACTTGACTACTCGAGTAATTTCATAACTGGGATTTAGCCTCGGGTCTTCAGGTTCTGTTGACATTGCCAGACTCCGTAACTTCTGGTGAACAGTCTTTCCGCAAAAGAAACATAAAATTCTGGTTGCAGCTGCATGCAGCGCCACAAGAGACTTAAAATTTAAGCCTTGCTGCTCTTTCAATTGAGAATGACATCGGTGTTTCATTCAGTTTTGGGGATGTTCTCAAAGACTGCAGCTACCAAGGCTAAAAAAGTTTTACTCTGAGTCTTGTTGCGTTCTATAGCCTCTGCTATGTCATGGTAGAAACAGTACGTGATGCAATTCCTCCAAGTCAAAGTGATATTTGATTAAACTCGGTCAGCTTTACAATCGGACATCAATAATCCATGTCTGTTTGCAGCATGACTGCTTACTTCCGATCTGCTCTCTCGCCTTGATGGTCCAAGCATTGCTCCACGTGTAGACCGAGTCGAGACTCTGCATTGTTCCAGACCATCGAAGCCTATTCACATAATCGTCTGTATTCATGTCTGTCTGCTAGACACAGGTTGGTGCCAGAATGTTCCTAAATGTCCTTGGTGATGATTTGTAGCGGTGATCAGGCAAGTGTTCATACCAGTTCTTCCATAACCAATGAACTTGGCTGTAACAAGTCTGGTGTCATAATATCATGTCTTAAATTTATGTTTAACACATGACGTCTCTCTAAATTGTGGTATTTTATTAATTAAACATAAATTCTTTTGTAGGAATTTGGTGATTGCCGTCATTTGCCCTGGGCAGCAAAATACATAACTATGCTACTGTAGGCTTACCTTTATACTTAGAACTTCAGGAGTGTTTGTAGTTTGTACAGGTGTGGAAAGTGTTACTTTTAACTATGCAAATGCAATCGAGTTTTTTTATGCAAGTCGAGTTTTTGCACAGGAGAGAGCAAGCTGTTATTACCTTTACCTTTATCTGAGGAGTTTCTGTACAGGCATGTGAACAACTGAACTACCTTTACCTTTATACATCTGAGACCTGTTGACCTTGTTATGGTTACAATGTACCACATTTTCATAATATACTTGGTGTTTTTTAGGTCTAAATTTTTGATTTTCACTCAAATTTCACCTTATTTGAAGTCTTGTGCAATATTACTATGGCACTATAGAGGTCATTAGATTAGAAGAAGAGAAGATCAGTTCCTTAAGGTAGCCATGGATATGAAGTGTTAATGACTTCATTTTCTTAGCCTTGGCATATGAGGGTGAGTGGCCAGTCTTCTCCCTAGCCGTCTCATCTTCCCATGGACAGAGTATGGTCAGGGTACTCATCTAGCTGAGTTTGCTACTTTAGATTAGACTAGATCAGTACTCTGCGGCTCAGATGATGTCTTCAAGGCTTTCCTGCCACAACAGTTTGCATGATGTTTGAAAGTTTGCAGACAATAATGGTGTATTTTGGAACATCTTCATTTTGTGAAAACATGCATGTTTAGGTAATGACAGAGCAGTTAAGTTCAGTTGAAATTAAATTTGGTTTATCATGTGCTGTCACATTTTCCTTTTTTCAGTGCTATTCAGTAGGCTGAAATGTATACTGGTTTCGCCTATCTGTGTTGTAATATCCTGTAGTTTTGTTCTTCTAGTAAGGCCAAAGTCATCTGCAAATCAAAGATTGCTCACCATCCCTCCCTTTAATTTTATTCTTGTCTTGATGTTTAGGGCAAGTGTCATTACTGCCTTTGATACTTATACGAGTCCGGTTGTCATCTGGAAGTGTTTTCTGATCTTTTTTTATGTTATCGCACTTTGATGATTTTCAGTATATCTTTAGTATAAGTTTGATTAGTTTCTATGGTATTCCTGCATTTTGCTTTGCTCTCCTTATTCCATCATGCCATATGCTGAAATGGTAATATCCAAGATTGATCAAATATTATGTTGCTAATGCTGAATACACAAATTATGATAAATCAAAAAACTCCTTCACCCATGTAGAACTTTCCGGGTGAAGAAGTTTATCAGTAGGTGTACCTAAATTTTTAATTGTAATTTCGATCTGAATTCAAACCGCGCTCCGTGAGTGTTCATTTTGCATAAAAAGATGAAGGTAGTACTTTAAATGGCTTTCACTTACTGATAAGAAACCCTCTTAATGGTAACAAAGATGATCATTCTAAAGTACTAATTTATCATTCACAACTACAGCAAAACTTCTTTATATCGAAATTAAATGGACCATTGTTAATGTTTCGATATATCCGAGGTTCGAAATAGATATTCATATCAACCTCTATCCAACTCTACACAAATGGAAGTTTATTACACTATACACGTTTTTGTATAGCTACCGTATGGCCTCAACCTTGCTCACTTTTCAATGATTGAGTGAGCTCCTACACCACTACTGCCCATGTGAATGGGAGCCATGCCGTTTAAAGTTCCTGTGTGGACTGTGGAGACTGCCAGCCTAATATTCAGTAATAATGGTCGGAAATATCTGTCATAATTATGGCAGAATCTATAATCCTATCATAAGCATTTGTAAAAATATTGTCAATTAGGGTACTAGAGTTAGGGGTAATTCTAGTTGGTTGAAGAATGAGGGGTAGAAAATATTGAGAAATCATGGAGTCAAGAAAATCTCTAGTAGGTTGGTGGCTATCCAATGACAATAGGTCAATATTAAAATCCCCTGTTACAATTATCTTTTTTATATTGTTTCTCATAGTTAGAAATTCAGTAAGTATTTCAAATTCTTGTAGAAACAAAGCAAGATTCTGTCCAGGGGTCTATAGATAACGCATATTATTAAATCAGGGTTTTTGTTTTCAGGATATTACCGGTAAGTATCACTAGTTCGCAATAAGTAAATGTCATAGGAAGTTCCATTCTCAGGTAATCAATCCCTTCTTTATTATACAGTCCAACCCCGCCACCTCTTCCCTCTCTTCTATTCTCATATACGAAATTATAGCCATTAACATTTGCAGCGAATGCTGTATCTTCATTTAACCATGTTCAGTAACCGCTAAAAATTGATAGGTAATTGGTTAATTAAGGAATTAATTTCGTTAGTTTTGGATAAAATACTTCTACAGTTGATATGCGCAATAGATAGGGCAGTGGGTGGGATCTTTGGGCGATTCCACGTCAAATCAACACACTTTAGGAAAAAAATGAACGTCACCGTCTCCAATTTTTTTAAAATTTGGTGTGGTGATAAACCACTGTGAAAAACTTTCAAAACCAGAATTTTAGATTTTTGGGTCAACCGGTGTCCGAGATATGGGTCAATGAAATTGACCAAAATGGATCGATTTCCACTGACCGGCCAATGTTCAAACTGCTGTATCTCAGCTTCTATTGCACCTAGAGACACAATTAAAATACCAAATTGAAGGTATTAAATAGCTCTATCTGAGCAAAGCACTCAGACACGTTCATATTAGTATAAAAAAATTATGACCAACTGTAACCTAATAACACTGACCTAGGTCATTTTGTCCACTCAGAATTTTATCAATTTTTTTCCATGCAAAGCTTTCATTGTTCTTAACAATTGATGAAAATTTCAGAGTGGGCACTCTGGTAGTTTTTTTATAGTGATTTTTTAAAGGTACAGTCATAGTCACAATTCGTGACCGATGATATTCCTTCAATGTTGGACTGCTGAATCCCAGCTGTTAACACCAATGTACAATTTGATGTTCTAGCATTATCTCACACAGCATGCAGAACAAAATTTAGGCTTACTTACATGCTTACTTATTTACTTATTAAAATGAAATCTTGTTTAAATTCTGGATTTCATAGTAGACCTTTTTCCAACATTGAAGGAATATCATCGGTCACGAATTGTGACTATGACTGTACCTTTAAAAAATCACTATAAAAAAACTACCAGAGTGCCCACTCTGAAATTTTTATCAATTGTTAAGAACAATGAAAGCTTTGCATGGAAAAAAAAATGATAAAATTCTGAGTGGACAAAATGACCTAGGTCAGTGTTATTAGGTTACAGTTGGTCATAATTTTTTTATACTAAATATGAACGTGTCTGAGTGCTTTGCTCAGATAGAGCTATTTAATACCTTCAATTTGGTATTTTAATTGTGTCTCTAGGTGCAATAGAAGCTGAGATACAGCAGTTTGAACATTGGCCGGTCAGCGGAAATCGACCCATTTTGGTCAATTTCATTGACCCATATCTCGGACACCGGTTGACCCAAAAATCTAAAATTCTGGTTTTGAAAGTTTTTCACAGTGGTTTATCACCACACCAAATTTTCAAAAAAATTGGAGATGGTGATGCACGATGACTGTGTTGATTTGACATGGAATGCCCCCATTGTTAAATTTTTGAACAGTCTCTGATATACTGCAGTAATTACAATCTTTCATTAAATTTGAGAAGTAATTCATGTCAGGATCAAGGTCCAAGTTATTCCGTAAAGGCCTATTAGTATCAAGGAGATCAATTATATTTAGTTTCAAGTTTTTGCTGGATTCAGGCTCCTCAGTCATAACTGCATTTGGGGTATGACGTAAGGGAGTGATACTACTAATACATGTAAAGCAAGTCGTTAAATTTGATATGGTACCAGAAGGAGACATAGAATTACAAGACGTATGCCAAGACGTACACATGAAGAGCAGGTGCAGGCTTCCTCACGAACATCATGTGGTGCATTACACACAAAACAGAAAATCAAATCGGCAAATTGCCGAGAAGTGTACATACACTAATGAACACAAAAATAAAAAGTCAAATCAAATCAAAAACAAATAGTCGCCGATACCATCGACAAACAGTAGATACATATTACTATCCATTTAAGTTGAAAAGAGAAATGAGAATTAAGCAAGCAAATAGATCAACATCAAGCCCTATCTATAACACGCTGCTCCTCGTCAAAAGTTTTCTTGACATAGACATGACCAGCCTGTGAATCCCTATTGGATCCATTAAATCCAGAGCATCTTGAACATCAAATGAAATTCAATTAAATGTCAAAGGAAACCAAATAATTAAATTCAGATCCAAATGATCATTAGAATGTTTGTAACCAGTGTAATTTAAACATCAGAATAAGATTCAAGTGGCATGAGTCCGCATGACAAACTCAACAGGTTCATTAAGTCCGATGCAACTCAAGCATTAAATCCAGTGCAAATCCATTGCATCTCGATCATCAAATAAAATTCAAAAGGCATAAAGAACCAAATCATTAAAATCAGATCCAAATGATCATTAGAATGACCAAATGATCATTAGAATGATCATATCAGTGCAATTTAAACATCAGAATAAGATCCAGGTATTAAGACAAACTCATTAAATTCATTAAGTCCAGTGCATCTCAAACATTAAATCCAGTGCATCTTGATCATCAATTGAAGTCAAACCGACAAGGAAAAACCAAATCATTAAGTTCATATCCAGATAATCATTAAATTCGGATCCCAATGATCATTAGATTGACCATATCCAGTGCAACTTAAACATCAGATAAGGTCCAAGTGACATGACAAAGTTATTAGATTCATTAAGACGAGTGCAACTCAAACGTCAAGTAAGATCTGCATGACCAATAAATTGATTAATTCGATTGTAATGTATTGTTCAGATAGTGACCACTTGACTAGCTAATTCAATTCATTGATTCCAGATCAACTCGGACACCAGATAAGATCCAATACAACCATTCAAATTTGGTACGATCCACAAGACTATAAGCTACACTAGTACCAGAGCCACTCAAATATCTGATATGAACCAAGCATGTAAAAACTTCCATTTATAACATCCAGTGCAGCTCGTACACGAGATGGAATTCCACAGAACTAGCCAATTAGATTTATTAATTCCAGTACATCTCAATCATAGGCTAAGATCAACATAACATCATTAGGCTCTTTAAAACCAGTGTAACTCGTACATCAGATATAATTCATCAGGACAGACTCATTTGATTCATTAAAACTGGTGCAAATCAAACGACAGTTTATGATAGACAATCATATGTGAATCATTCACATAAGTGAATAAGATGCAATTATTGGCTTAAGTGACTTCAATAGGTAATGTTAAGTTCAACTCACTAACACGTAGATTCAGCCGAAATGTAGGTTTCCAGCGCCTCAGAGGTAAGTATTTTCCGAGGAACTTCATTAGTTTCAGTAGTCTTCTTTACATAGACAACACTCCATTTCTCCATGCTGATGCCAGGTGTTTTGAGTTGATAAGTTTTCTTGCAGCAGAGTAGACTCGTGAAGTTGCTTGGGTAAGATGTTCGTTAATGAAGATTTGATCCTTCGAGTTCACAGGAGTATGAGATGCAGGTGGAGAGAAGCGAAGCAGTTTTCTTGCGAAGTAGATTTCGTTTCGCAGTCATCTAGAGGTGAAGTTTACTATCACTGGGCCGAAGGGCGAGTCCTTGGGGCTTGTAGGCGATGTACCATGGAGACATCCTGGTCAGATATGTTAATATTGAGTCTGGTCATGCAGAGGCTCTACTGCAGTAGTAAGGGACTGAACAGTTTCATATTTGTGACCTACTGAATCTGAGGTGGTACCATGGTCCGCTGGGAATGATGGAGGTATTCCATAGAAGATGAGGTTAGTAAGTTTGGACTTTGGAGTGACGTTTAGAGTTTTCCAGCTTTCCCGACAGAATTCGGTTGTCATCTTCAAGTGCCTTCAAACGATCGTTCATATCAGAGAGCTGTACCTCTGTTTTTGCAGATTGTTCCATGCACAATTGTTCAATGGATTTCGTTAAGACAATAGTGACCTCGGATGTGATTTCGGTTGCCATCTTCTTAACAATTGCCTCCATAATTGGTGTAAGGATCGTAGTCAGTCTGGCGGTTAATACATTGTCTTGATACATACAGTCAACCATCTAATTACACGTGCTATGGTAATTTGGGTTATTGATGCTTCTTATCAAAGGCTCCTCATGGTAGGAAACCAGTTGTAATATGCTTTGTGGCAATGCAATGGTAAAAGCTACCCACAAGTTTTGGGAAAGTGTGTACAGTTATTTGGTAGACACTTTTATCGTATTATTCCAGGAAGGCTTCGACATGGTTGTCCTGACTTGTCATCCTATGCAATTTCACATAACACACAAGGACTGCAAAAACTGGCCTCTTACAGTTAAAATGTTGATCATCCATGTTTACTCAATTTTCGACACTTTTATAGTAGGCCTATCCATCTTTTTCGAAATTGTCCCAAAATTTACCTAATGTTAGCACACCATTCTCTTACTCATCCTTCTCTCTCCTATTTTCATTGAAAGCCAGTGTCTCAAGCTTTGCATCATCAACGCTGATTGTAGTCGGGTCTACTATTGCAATCTGAAACATTTCCTTTGGTCAATTTTAACTTCATCAGTATGATATTCAACAGAAAGATTTTCAATCCTTGCAATTTCTTTACTGCGTTTTTGTGTGTCTTATATGACTAGCAGCATATAAAATATTTACCTCATGAATTTGTAAATACAATAAAAGTGCTCAAGACACCACAATGCATATTTCAGCACGCATGTCTCACTCACAAATAACCGAGTGCATTTTGGTTGCAAGTCCTTTAAACTCGTTTTATTCTTTACATGTATGTCCATCTGCTGAACGTTGCACTGGGGGGGGGGGGGGTAACCCCCACAAGTAATTTTTGGAATTAACTAAAGGGTTGAACAATGAAGGTTATCCACTCTAGTGCTTCAATGCTCAAAGCTTAGGTTGCCAACAATACCTATGCATGACTGTAATATATGACTCCGTCTGGGGCTTAACCCTTTAACGGCTATAAGCGCCCAGGGCCGGCACAGTTAATATAAATACATATTATGTATAGGTAAGAGAAAGTAATCAAGCGTATAACATTGTTGAATTGAAATCAGTAAAAAAGTAAGTGGTGGGCCCAAACGGCTAGTGGCAAATATATTGCCACCAGTGGTGGCAATATATATGCCACTACCTGTTTGGCCTACACATGACGTGGCAACATACTTGCCACTAGCTGTTTGGGCTACACATGACGTGGCAACATACTTGCCACTAGCTGTTCATACCACACTAGACATCGCTGAAGTCTTCATTATGTAAAAAATTATATGTGAAGTTTGAAAACAAATTTTAATTAAAAATTCAGTAGCACTGGATGAAGATGAGTTTTATTGTTCAGCACGACTGTCACTGGTGAAATTTACTGAAACATGGGACCACACAAAGCGGCACTTTACATTGCGAACACTGGATACGAGAACGTTTGTTGTGTTTCTTGGTGCTGCATAGACGGCATCGCTTGAATTTGTCTAATGGAGCTGGCATGTGAATTCCAACAGATTCTGTGCGGATAGTATCAGGAATTCCTGCAGGTTTCTTGCTCGATTTGTGACGTCGTTTCTGCACGAAGGCCACTCGAGCACCGGAACGACGAACCGTAGAGGAGTAGTTTGCAACAAGTCGACGGAACAACTTTGCACGAAAATCAAATAACTGTAATCTGGTACCCTGCTTTGATATTTTTGTGTCAAACAGTATCTGGTGGTGACATCTAGTGAATCCACACGCATTAGGCTAGCGGAAAATTGCTGAACATTAGCTGTTTAGTATACCGCATGTAATGGCAAATAGGTTGCCACTAGCCTATAAAGGGTTAAGATCTGTCCCTTCCTTCTCCTCGCAGTCGATTAACTTCCGCCCATATCTCACGGGAGCCACGGCCTACCTCGCTAAAGGATGCAGAGTTGTGTCGTGTGATGATGCTGTTGATTCTCGCAGAAAGTGCTGCAGCAGCCTCTTTCTTTTCATGGTGATCTAAATTTAATTAGTTCTTCATGGCTAAATGAACCAATCATAAACTCTTTGACATTGTAACTGATTGCGGTGTGCCAATTAGAGTTGTCTTTCTCAATAAACGAATATAATTAATAAGTGCAATTACTTGTATTAAAATATTATGTAAGTAAGTGTATTCTTTATTGTACCAATTGCTAACCGCAGTTTGGTTTACAAAGCAGTCACTTTTTAACTTCCGCCCATATCTCACGGGAGCCACGGCCTACCTCGCTAAAGGATGCAGAGTTGTGTCGTGTGATGATGCTGTTGATTCTCGCAGAAAGTGCTGCAGCAGCCTCCTCTTTCTTTTGCCGGTACAGTTTATTCCTCTTTCGCAACAGGTATTACACCACCGGCGTCATGTAGGGGGCGGGGGGCTCTCCTTGCTTGATTGTAATAGCTCTGGTTGTGAAGTAGGCGTCCATAACGATCATGAAGTATGCATAGAATGCTTCGAAGGTGTCACTGGATGCTGATTTTCTGTCGAGGAATTCCCATTCTCGTCCAGCCAGATGCTTCTGAAGGAGTGCAAACTGCCCCGGAGTTCGCAAGCGGAAATATGATGTCATCCTTCCCTTCCTGTATGTTTCCTTGTATCTTGGCGCCGCTGATTCGGGGACTGTACTGATTGCTGCGTGTCCTGTTTTAATGGTCGAAGCAACAGCCATGCATTTTTAATACATTGCCTCAGAAGTGTACATACGGTCAAGCGGGTGGCCTTGATGTGATGGCCCAATGTACTCGGCATGCAGTTTCAATTCCAGCATGTTCAAGTACCACGCTCTGCAGATCTTCCAGAGACTCTAAAAGCAAACATGTCTCATTGTCACAAAGCACAGAGAACTGAGATTCTTCAATATGTCTCCAAGCAACTAGTTTGAATTTGTTGGCAAGAAAACAAATATCAAAACCAAGATACAGAAAAGCTTACATCACTGAACAGTTTTTGTCACCTTAATGACACTCCTCACTCGTCATGAGAAGAAAAGTTTCGACCAGCAAGGCTTTGCATGTTCTTTGCCATTTCCTTTATGAATGCAAATATTGAATCCAATAGTCTCAAAATACCCCTAATGTCCTAACCCACTAAACATAAATGAAACCTCAAGCATGTTCGATTTCACTGACAAACCTTTTGACAAAACTCCCAGAGTCATGTGTTGTGCCTGGTAATACTTTGTCCAACCGTTTTTACAAACATAAGAATACCATATTGATAATTCAAAACAAAACACCAAGGTCCTAACCCACTAAACATAATTGAGACGTCAAGCATGTTCGACTTCACTGACATTCCTTTTGACAAAACTCCCATAGTCATATGTTGTGCCTGGTAATACTTTGTCCAAAATTCTTTCAGGGCCACATAGATTTCAGTACTTTTCTCTATCGGCAAAGATCAAGCATTGCCTAACACATATTCACACATGTAACGCGACAGACCAAGCAACTTCAAGAAGTTGAATATCAAAAGCTCAGATACTTGCACACACACACATCACACAAAATATCTTGTACAGTACATATGTACGGTATGCATATACATAGGTGGCCCTAACCAGCGGGACTCTGGTCCCTTCTGGGTTCCCTTTTGCGACCAACAGTTCTTTGTACAACGAAATGTTCCTTGTCAATGTTTGGAGCAATAAATTGATAGTTATGGTTATGGTTATAATACAAACGAGCATACATTGTAATGTTTTGTACAAAATATTTGACCCTTCATTAATGCTGAAAGTCTGGCTTCAACCAGTCAGATGCCATAGTCTGGACAAACAAAGAAACACATTAATGACACTCCTCAAGAGGTTCTGTTGTCATGCTTTGCTTAAGAATAATTAATATAATTATATTGGCTTATCAGTCACAAACGCACAACAGTTAAACTCAGGCAAATGCAAACATAAAAATAGCATATTGATAATTCATAACAAAACACCAAGGTTCTAACCCACTAAACATAAATGAAACATCAAGCATGTTCGACTTCACTGACAAACCTTTTGACAAAACTGCCAGAGTCATGTGTTGAGCTTTGTAATATTTGGTCCAAAATTCTTTCAGGGCCACTTGGATTTCATTACTTTTTTCCATTGGCAAAGATGAAGCATTGCCTAACACACACAGATATTCACACATGTAATGCAACAGAACAAGAACTTCAAGAAGTTGAATATCAAAAGCTCAGATACAAGCACACACCACACAAAAAAGCTTGGACAGTAGGCCTACATACGTTCGGTATGCATGTACATAATACAAACATGGCCCTAACCAGCGGGACTCTGGTCCCTTCTGGGTTCCCTTTTGCGACCAACAGTTCTTTGTACAACGAAATGTTGCCTTGTCAATGTTTGGAGCAATAAATTGATAGTTATGGTTATGGTTATAATACAAATGAGCATACATTGTAATGTTTTGTACAAAATATTTGACCCTTCATTAATGCTGAAAGTCTGGCTTCAACCAGTCAGATGCCATAGTCTGGACAAACAAAGAAACACATTAATGACACTCCTCAAGAGGTTCTGTTGTCATGCTTTGCTTAAGAATAATTAATATAATTATATTGGCTTATCAGTCACAAACGCACAACAGTTAAACTCAGGCAAATGCAAACATAAAAATAGCATATTGATAATTCATAACAAAACACCAAGGTTCTAACCCACTAAACATAAATGAAACATCAAGCATGTTCGACTTCACTGACAAACCTTTTGACAAAACTGCCAGAGTCATGTGTTGAGCTTTGTAATATTTGGTCCAAAATTCTTTCAGGGCCACTTGGATTTCATTACTTTTTTCCATTGGCAAAGATGAAGCATTGCCTAGCACACACAGATATTCACACATGTAATGCAACAGAACAAGAACTTCAAGAAGTTGAATATCAAAAGCTCAGATACTTGCACACACACATCACACACAAAAATCTTGTACAGTACATATGTACGGTATGCATATACATAGGTGGCCCTAACCAGCGGGACTCTGGTCCCTTCTGGGTTCCCTTTTGCGACCAACAGTTCTTTGTACAACGAAATGTTCCTTGTCAATGTTTGGAGCAATAAATTGATAGTTATGGTTATGGTTATAATACAAACGAGCATACATTGTAATGTTTTGTACAAAATATTTGACCCTTCATTAATGCTGAAAGTCTGGCTTCAACCAGTCAGATGCCATAGTCTGGACAAAGAAAGAAACACATTAATGACACTCCTCAAGAGGTTCTGTTGCCATGCTTTGCTTAAGAATAATTAATATATATTGGCTTATCAGTCACAAACGCACAACAGTTAAACTCAGGCAAATGCAAACATAAAAATAGCATATTGATAATTCATAACAAAACACCAAGGTTCTAACCCACTAAACATAAATGAAACATCAAGCATGTTCGACTTCACTGACAAACCTTTTGACAAAACTGCCAGAGTCATGTGTTGAGCTTTGTAATATTTGGTCCAAAATTCTTTCAGGGCCACTTGGATTTCATTACTTTTTTCCATTGGCAAAGATGAAGCATTGCCTAACACACACAGATATTCACACATGTAATGCAACAGAACAAGAACTTCAAGAAGTTGAATATCAAAAGCTCAGATACAAGCACACACCACACAAAACAGCTTGGACAGTAGGCCTACATACGTTCGGTATGCATGTGTACATAATACAAACATATGAGCATACATTGTAATGTTGTGTACAAAATATTTGACCCTCCATTAATGCTAAAAGTCTGGCTGCAACCAGTCAGATGCCACAGTCTGAATGAAGAAAGAAACACCTTAATGACACTCCTCAAGAGGCGTCTTACATACAAATCTCAAAACCGAATGCACCCTTCACATAGCCTAAGACGTAAGGCGTCTTACATAAAAATCACAGCATTGCACAATAAACCTAACCTGCGCACAAACACACAAGACAAATCCTAAATCCACTCACCCATGTCTTATTGCACGTATTAATAGAATCCACGAGCAAAGTAATGAACATAATAATTTGACGAACATTTCATACGTTCGCTGTCACATATAATCCAATGCATCACATCTGCCGAGAAACTACTGTTACGGTCCCTACACGCATTCCATCGATGCCCACCGTAAATCCAAACAGCAATGGAACAGTAATACACCACTCCTTTTCTATTGAGCTAATTCACACAAAGCTCTAATTGTCCGGCGAACTTCTTATTAGCTCACGACTACGACAGACCACATCTACTAAATACCCATACACAAACCCACTATATGTCGAACACAACGTCAATTAAGAGTCATATACCGCAGAACTGTTCATCTCAACGACTTTAAACTAATTATATACAAGTTCATATTTACACTATCTACGATACTCTCTCAGTGTACATTCAATGTTCATTCTACATAAACAAGAGACATGCAGCAGAATTGCACATTTCAATGACTTTAACACTAATTATATACAAGTCCATCTTTACAATATATACTATGACATTCTCTCAATGTACATTCTTATCAAGATGCCAGACACCATCCCCAATGCACCCTGCCTAATGTGTACTCTACATCTGCCTTCTCGGCACCACAGCCTAACCACTGCCACCTGCTGACGCCTAACAGCTCTAGAAAAATATCCCCTACTCACTCCTCCGGATACCCCTGCTCGATTTTCACCAAAGTTATCAGGTCGTTGGCTCCGTTCTTGAGCCAAAAGCCAGCGACGAATACATTCCCGGCGACCTTCCATTTCCACGCCGTCCTCCGACACGCTGTCATCATCCGTGTCCCCGTGACACCGACGACTATCCTCCTCCGCTGTTCCATCACGTCGGGTATTTGGAAGAAACATGATTCATCGTTTCGGCTTGCATTCTGCAACCACTCTGATTTTGAGCAAAGAGAAATTTGACATACATGTTACAATTCTTTTCTGATGCATTGTTTTGTAATCAACTGTAAAATAAAACAAATCATTGTCTATCAAAGGAGCTTTTGTATTCATCTAGGCTAAAACATCATAGGTTGTCAACAACCTCCTGCGAAATCCTTCATGGCATTTTAGAAATCACTAAATCCTTTAACGACGAGCTGCATTGGTTTCCAGTCACTTTTAGTGCACTGTTGTTATTAAAGTACTAAACTATTTCTATGCTTTAATATACTGTTTTAATGCAAGTTAATAGTCCATTTATAATTGATCTTTAATAGCAAAAATAGTCAGGCTAGCTTCTTAAGTAGAGCTTACATAACATGCTGGCCAGTTGCTTAAAGGTTGCAGGTTCAAACTCTACCACAACAAAAGTATTTAACAAATTCCTTTTCAATAGACCCTTGCAAATGCATCCATAATATGGGTACATCAAATGTATTAATGATGAAAAGACCAAGCGGAAAGGATATTAAAATTTTGGCCTTCTGTCTACCCACATGACCAGAAACTGATCCGGACTTGGAACTGACAATTTTTGCATATCTGGACTTAGGATTTTTAAGCACTGAAGTTATGCATGGTTGAAGGTTTGAATTTAACAAAATGGATTAACTATCGTCAGTTTTAATAATTCAACATGATGGAACCAGCAGAAAGACAAAAATGTACACATCAACACAATATGAAAAATAATAAACAAATATAGTACTTGCATCCAGCACCTTCATTCTTTTTCCAAGACATCTTTGTTTAAAAGAGGGGTAATGAAGGCCTGGGCGAATATCTCAAGCGCTGCCAGAAATTGTTACCAGCCACGTCGAAGTGGTAGACAGTCTACAGTCTAAAGCATAGAAAAACATCACATTTATGTAGCACCCTTAGCAGGAATTATTCGTTCAGTTCAAAGTGTTAGCATCTTTCAGGTGAAACAAAGATGACAGCAATCCAACACCTGGACAGTATTTCACTGTAAGGGTTACATATCCTAATCATAATCTTAAACTCCAAACTTCTAAAGTACACAATATGAAAAATAATAAACAAGTATAGTACCTGCTTCCAGCACCTTCATTTCTCTTTCCATGACATCTGTGTTTAAGAGGGGAAATGAAGGCATGGGCGAATATCTCAAGTGCCGCCAGAAACTTTTTACCAGCCACGTCGAAGTGGTACACAGTCTAAAGCATAGAAAACATCACATTTATGTAGCATTGTAGCACCCTTAGCAGGAATTATTCGTTCAGTTCAGAGTGTTAGGATCTTTCAGGTGAAACATAAAGATGACAGCAATCCAACACCTGGACAGTATTTCACTGTAAGGTTACATATCCTAATCATAATCTTAAACTCCAAACTTATAAGCACCACTCAAAGCCAAGCACAGGGCACCAGCTTATTAATGAGTGAGGCATCAAGTCAGAGGTGTTGTCCAAAGGGGTAGTCAGAAGGTCGGAGTCCAGTTGCCAGAGGAAGCAGAGTAGCTTCACACATGATGAACATGGACTCAAACTGCACACTTAGAGGCCAATTGCCACCAAGTAAGCACTCAGTCACCATTCTATCCACAAACTCCACAAAGTCTGCAGCATGAGAGGACCACTACGACAATGTTCAACCTGTTCTTATTTTGCTTAAACAGCCAGTATTGTTTAAATATGTTGTGAAAAAAATGACAGGAATAAAAACAACTTGCAATTTTGAATGAAACAGAGCATACTAAATGTGTTATGCAGAAAAAGTCTTACCTATTCCATTTCGGTATGTGCATTATTTGATCCCTGATAACTTTTGAGAAACCTCTCGAATGCATTATCTAAATGTGTTATGCAAACAAAGATTCTCACCTGTTTCATTTTGGTATGTGCATTATTTGATCCCCGTTATAACGTTTGAGAAACCTGTCGAATGCATTATTCTCCTGGAACTTCTTATTTCCCAACAGTAAGTGTATAACAGCATCAGACACTGACTTGAAACTCAGTCATGTGTACTTACAGTTACAGTCAGACATAAGACCAATTGTAGTGTCTCTTATGGTATTCATGAAGATTTCTATAACTGCAAAGCATTGTTATCATACTACATCATGTATTGTGGACAGGAGCATATATAATTTTCAGTTGACAAGGCACTACACAACTTTAAAATTAGCAAAACCACTGTTTAATTGGTGGTTTTATGCTTTCAGTTGAGAACTCACAGCAGCGAAAAATGCGAAAGTATTATGTTACTAATGCTAAGTATTACAGAAATGATTACTTGTTCAGTTCTTTTGCATTCATGGCACTGGTGGCATACTGCTCCAGCAGTTTTGGCCGACTGTTCAAGAATAACTCATTCATTGCTTCAAATTTGGCCATGCTGTCAACCAGCACGTGGGGGATGCAACATTGTTTGCATTAAGAGGGCGTTCTTAGGATGCATGTCCAGAGACCTTTTATTTCTTGGCCTTTGCTTTGAAATCATAGATGTTTATGATCTTCTGGTATGGTGCTCCAGTTTTGTCCTTTTGTTGACTTTCGGTCCCATCAGTGCTGTTGCCAATTATCTAGAAAGTATTGAATACTATTGTGCTTATCGTGGAAATTCCATTCCCAAAGAACGTTGTTCACATTATTATCCAATCAGTTATGAAAAACTGCCATTATGGAAAATAATTAAATTACCAAGTGTAAGGACTGACCTAATGCGGTTATATTCAGATCGATTTTTATAATTAAAAATGTAGGTACAGCAACAAGAAAACTCCACCCAGAAAAGTTCTTTGTGGGTGAAGGAGTTTTTGCGGTTGCTGAGAGTACGGCATGAATATCTTCTGAGGTGGTTAGGGACCTTGAACAAGTCCACTCACAATTGCTTATCGCCATCAATTGATGCTTGCTAGTCATTAGATAACATTTGGTGTTTAGCAAATGCAGACAAATTAATAGTAATAAACTAATAATGCAGGCACAATCAATGAATGGCATATTTCAAACATCAAGTTCAGTGTCTTTTAAGGTTGGTAGCAGGTTCTGTTTCATTTGAGCAAAATAAGATAATTGAGACAATTGTAAAAGTGTTGCCTTAGTTTCAAGTCTGTACAGTACCAACAGATACAGTCAGTAATGTAAAGACTTGAAACTCTTGAGACATGATCACATCTGAAAAATGACCTTTGACTATAACTGCGCCCAAAGCCAGAAACTTACTGTGTAGTGTGATCACATTTGATGCTTCATCTTGTTAGATAGGATGACCATTAGTTTAACTGACAGGGTCAAAGTCATGAACATACATGTAATGTCTTTGAACGTCTTCATTTTGAGGTAAGAAGATATAAAAAGTTTTCCAGTTTTGTTGTTGTTAACTGGAGCAATGAAACATACCTCTTCTGCTTGAATGTCAAGTTTGTTACATTATTTGCAGCCATTATTTGCAGTTCATTAGTTTCTCACACAGGGTTGCATGACTGCCTTTCTTGTCTTTAATAGCTGATGATCACCATACCATAAAGCAATGAAACATAGTTTAATACATTTTGAGATAAGAAGGTATGAAAGGGTTTCCTGTTTCTTGTGGTTTTGTTAACTGGAGAGATGAAACATACCTCTTCTGTGTGAAGGTCAAACTGGTATGTCCTGCGGCATTATCAGCAGCCGCCAGCCAGTTGCTCTTAACTTCATCCAACAAGGTGGCATGACCACCTGTTTTGTCATTGATAGCTGACAATCATTGTACCCTAAAGCAATGAAACGTTGTGTAATACATTTTGAGATAAGAAGGTATAAAAGGTTTTGTTTTTGTTAACTCGAGAGATGAAACATAACTCTTGTGTTTGAAAGTCAAACTGGCAAGTCTGTTGCATTATCTGCAGCCAGTTACTCTTGACTTTATCCAGCAATGTAGATCGACAGCCTTTCTTATCTTTGAGAGCTGATGATCACCTTGTGCCGTCAGTTCGTGGAACTCTAGCGACCGTCGTGACCAGCTTCCTCCAATCCTCCCTGCTTCGTACTGCATCCCTTAGTTGTGCAAGGCTCATCACTGTCCTCCTATGTATCTCCTCCATCCAACGAATTCTCGGCCGACCCCTACTCCTCTTCCCCTCACCGCACGTCAGCATCATCTCTTCCAATCCCTCTGCTCTCATTACGTGTCCAAAGTACATCAATTTCTGTCTGATGGCCCTTTGCTGCAGTGTCAAGTCTCCTCTTAGTTGCCCTATCTCCTGGATGACAGATGCATTTTTTCTCTTTTCTCTCCACGATATCCCCAGCAATCTTCTCCATATCCACATTTTGCACGCATCAATCTTGTCTTCTGTCGCTTTTGTTTTTGTCCACGTCTCGCATCCGTATAACACTATCGGGAAAAATCATTGATTTCACCAGCCCTGCTTTTGTCTCCATACTCGCATGTCTGTCTCTCCATATCTTTCCCATTCCCTGCATTGCTGATTTCCCTAGTATTAGATGATCACTATACCATAAAGCAATGAAACGTAGTGTAATACATTTTGAGATAACGAGGTATGTTTCCTGCTTCTTGTTGTGGTTTTGTTAACTGGAGAGATGAAACATACCTCTTCTGTTTGAAGGTCAAACCAGTGTTGCATTATTGCAGCCATTGCTCTTGACTTCCTCAGAGGAGGATGCATGACCACCTCTTTTTCCTTGATAACCGACGATTGCTATTATGTAAAGCAATGAAATGGTAGTTTAATACCAGTAAATATATTTTGCAGCAGGGTTACTTGGCAGATATTAGAAAACTGGAGGTTACCAAATTGAAAAACCATATTCAATGTCGTTTGCATAAAGAAAACCTGAAGGTGAAGTGCAAGTCATGTCATATCAAATGATGGGCCTCCTTGAATGGTCATTTTGCATACCGGTAATACGATGAAAACAGAACAGACATATTCTGTGGTACTTTAATTCTTTAACGAGGAGCTGCATTGGTTTCCCAGTCAATTTTAGTACACGCTTGTCGTTAAAGGGTTAAGTGGCTTTCACTTGCTAATCAAAAATCCTCTTATTGTAACAAAGATCAGCCTAAAGTACTTGTTTACCATAAACAACTACATGTATTTAGAAACTTCTCAGATGGTCAAGACATCAAAAGATCTGGCTTACATGCAACATTTTACCACAGCAACCCAACAACAGGACATCTATTTAAACCTCCAAACCTGTGTTTGCAGGGCCCATAAGAATGGAGGGCTCAGTGGGCACCAGGTGGAATGGTACTTCATGGACAGGCCCAACTTAGTATCCATGCATACATAGCGAACTTTGATTTTAATTTCAAATCAGCCAACTTCTTTACCGTGTTTGTCCTCTTAAAAAAGCATTTCTTTGCATTTATTTACTGTTTCATTTGGCTCTTCCCAACTTAAATTTTCAACCAATCTTGTGTTACGCTTGCTTAGATCAGTTACATAGCCATGTGTGAAGTGCCTCTGAGGGAATCTTAACAGACCCTATACTGCGTCTTGATACATACAGTAGTCAACCATCCAATTACATGCACTATAGTAATTTGGGTTTATGTTTCTTATCAATGGCTCCACATAGTAGGAAACCAGTTATGCTTGAGTTTGAGGCAATGCAATGGTAAAAGCTACTCACAAGGTTTTTAAAACATCTTCAGTCATTTGCTGGACACTTCCATTGTGGCCTTCTAGGAAGGCCTCGATGTGGTTGCCATCCTATGCCATTTCACGTATAACAACACTAAATAACTTTACAGTGTAATCAACCAACCTATATCTGCTTATTCTCCACATCTCATACCAGCAAACACACCTGATAATTGTATGCTTTGACTATGGGTGTTCGTCACATAGTAGAGCTTGTTGGCCTCGAAGTGTTCTCCATGGCTGGTTCAAACTTTTGGAATTCACTGCACAGTTCTCTGTGTTCTGTCCGCTCAATAATGTTGTTTAGGTTTATATTTAAGACCGATATGTTTCAACCCGATTTTGAGTGTGTCTGACTTGGCATATTGTGACTAGGCTTTGCAATGGAGTATGACTTTGACTACAGTTCTACTTGAAGCAGTGATTGATTGATGCCTTGTGCATTATGATCATGGCACTATAGAAATAATTAGATTACATTCAAAGATGGTAGATGATGAATTAAATATTCACCCAGATTGTCAGCAGAGTAACCAAATTTAATGAAATTGTATAGAACTTGGCAAAATTCTGTATAAAAATATGCCATTGTTAGTTTGGACAAGTGCCTCAAAACTTACGAGAATTTGGAGGCCTGCTGCAGATTATCACTGAGCAACCAATGATGCCAAGCGTATTCACTGTGTCACTCAGCACGGTTGTAGCCAAGTTGCTTCTCTGTTCAGAGCTGGGAGAAGCATGATTCCTCCATCTTTGTCTGACATGAAATATTATATTCACTGCACAGTTCTCTGTGTTCTGTCAGCTCAATAATGTTGTTTAGGTTTATATTTAAGACCGCAGTTTTACTCTGTATCTAGGTCTCAATTCCTGGTCTCAGATTATCACTGAGCAACCAATGATGCCATGCGTATTCACTGTGTCACTCAGCACGGTGTAGCCAAGTTGCTTCTCTAGGTCTCAATTCCTGATACATCACCTTCTTCATTGAGCAGTTTAATACATGTTCATAGGTTGTCTGGTTTTTGGGACTGCTATTGTGTTTCAGTTATTAGATTACACTGAAAGATGGTAGATGAAGAATTAAATATTCACCCATATTGTCAGCAGAGTAACTGAATTTAATGAAATTGTATAGAACTTGGCAAAATTCTGTATCAAAATATGCCATTGTTAGTTTGGACAAGTGCCTCAAAACTTCCGAGAATTTGGAGGCCTGCTGCAGATTATCACTGAGCAACCAATGATGCCAAGCGTATTCACTGTGTCACTCAGCACGGTGTAGCCAAGTTGCTTCTCTGTTCAGAGCTGGGAGAAGCATGATTCTTCCATCTTTGTCTGACATGGAATATTATATAGATTAGGATAATACAAAGGCAGATTGGTAATAAGTTTGCAGTTTTACTCTGCATCTAGGTCTCAATTCCTGGTCTCAGATTATCACTGAGCAACCAATGATGCCATGCGTATTCACTGTGTCACTCAGCACGGTGTAGCCAAGTTGCTTCTCTAGGTCTCAATTCCTGATGCATCACCTTCTTCATTGAGCAGTTTAATACATGTTCATAGGTTGTCTGGTTTTTGGGACTGCTATTGTGTTTCAGTTATTAGATTACACTGAAAGATGGTAGATGAAGAATTATATATTCACCCATATTGTCAGCAGAGTAACTGAATTTAATGAAATTGTATAGAACTTGGCAAAATTCTGCATCAAAATATGCCATTGTTAGTTTGGACAAGTGCCTCAAAACTTACGAGAATTTGGAGGCCTTCTGCAGATTATCACTGAGCAACCAATGATGCCAAGCGTATTCACTGTGTCACTCAGCACGGTGTAGCCAAGTTGCTTCTCTGTTCAGAGCTGGGAGAAGCATGATTCTTCCATCTTTGTCTGACATGGAATATTATATAGATTAGGATAATACAAAGGCAGATTGGTAATAAGTTTGCAGTTTTACTCTGCATCTAGGTCTCAATTCCTGGTCTCAGATTATCACTGAGCAACCGATGATGCCATGCGTATTCACTGTGTCACTCAGCACGGTGTAGCCAAGTTGCTTCTCTAGGTCTCAATTCCTGATGCATCACCTTCTTCATTGAGCAGTTTAATACATATTCATAAGTTGTCTGGTTTTGGGACTGCTATTGTGTTCCAGTTATTAGATTACACTGAAAGTTGGTAGGTGATGAATTAAATATTCACCCAGATTATCAGCAGAGTAACCAAATTTAATGAAATTGTATAGAACTTGGCAAAATTCTGCATCAAATATGCCATTGTAAGTTTGGACAGGAGCCTCAAAACTTACGAGAATTTGGAGGCCTTCTGCAGATTATCACTGAGCAACCAATGATGTCACGCATAATCGCTGTGTCACTCAGCACGGTGTAGCCAAGTTGCTTCTCTGTTTCGAGCTGGGAGAAGCATGGTTCGTCATGGATCTTTGTCTGACATTGGAATATTATATAGATTAGGATAATACAAAAGCAGATTGGTAATAAGTTTGCATTTTAACTCTGCATCTAGGTCTCAATTCCTGATACATCACCTTCTTCATTGAGCAGTTTAATACATATTCATAAGCTGTCTGGTTTTTGGGACTGCTATTGGGTTTCAGTTATCCATCAATTCAAGGACAGGGCCTTTGTGAACAATAGGTACTGTAGATGCAGTCATGCAATACATTCATAAGAGATTGTCTTCCCTTATCTTGCATGTTTCCTACCATTGAGCATTAAGCATCCTATATTGTATGTCAAATGTTACAAGTTGAAAAGAACACAACAACCACGGATTGATAACGGAATTTGAACTTTCCTGTGCAATGTACTATACAGGTAAGAGCTAATTCTGAAGGCTGTCTACCCTTTAGAAAGACTTGATGATGAATGTGAATGTGATAGCACTTCGACACATACCAAATTGCACTTCGACACAATTATATACTTCAATTATAACAAACAAGTTTCTTACACTTGCAGTCAGGTTTCCTTGAATGAGGGTCTCAACAAATACATCCCCTTAAACTCTTGAATCCAGTCTTGGATCTTTTGTTTGGTTACTTTGTTCAGGTGTTCCTGTTTTTCAACAGAGCTGGAATGCTTGGCCAGCAGAAGGGTCCTGACCAGCTCTCTGTAAGTAGAAATACCACTGAAGTTGTAGGGAAAGTTAGTTCTCTGATTTCCATGACCTGGCTAAATTTCAACTGGGCTTCAACTGATTGCAGTTTTTACTACAATGTTTTCAATTGAAGTCATCACCAATTGAAGTCATTAAGATACGGGTGCCAGAAGTCATTACCAGGTAAATCAGATTTAAGGAAGCAAGCCATTCCATAAAATCATACCTCAGACTTCAGATCAGTCCTTTCATATCTATTTCAAAGAATCCCAGTCAAATGACTAGATCCATCCTTTTCTATTGTACAATGTGCCAGACATTGGTCTCGGATGTTCACACGACATCAGCACAAACAGTTCTTTCAAGCAGATGCTGAAAAACAACAATAATTTGTCATAAGGGCAGTAGTCAGAACACCGGAATTCAATATAATGGGTGTTGAATCAGGAAACTTGATGAAACTTCATTTAGTGCCATATCTGATACTAGCAAATATAATGTTGATTGGTATTCGTTTATTGAAACCTGAGTGACAAGCCTCATTCATTAAGCAGATATTATGGTGACATACAAATAATGAGATACTGTATTAACTAACAGTTAAAGCACTCTGCAATTTATTTAATGTACCATTGTAGACTGACTGTCACCTACTGACTAGCAAAATATTACACTTTGTCAACAGCATAAATATTCCATCCAAATGATCAACCTGAGATAAAATAATACCACGGATGTTCATGTCATTGGTTTTGACCGTGTAGCCAAGTTGCTTCTGCATTCGAACTTCATTGAAACATAGCTCTTACATATTGACCTGACATTAATTAGTCAGGTCAATATGCTAAGTAAACATGTATGCTTAGTCAGCAATAATTGACTCACTAGGAACCACGTTTCCCAGATTTAGTTCAGTAAGCAGATATTTTTTGCTATTGTTTTGTTTCCTTAAACATAGTAATCTAAACAACTGGAAAAATATTGATGGCGTCAGAATGAGCCTTAGATCCCTGATTAAATGGTAAAGCCTGTGGACTGGATTCAGGGGCTTCTATCCCTATACAGGGCGGGCGCAAGTTGAGCCCAGTGAAAAACAGGGGGGGAAGTGTTTCTTTTCAAGTTTTATCACACTTTCTACAAGTTACGGAGTCTTCACTCAGTCCTGTGAAACACCCACTTTTCTTATATAAATTAGTGTGAACCGGTCACATCGTGCGATTAAGTTGCTCGATTTTGTTAACATACTGCATGTACTTAATGTGCCATGGAATTATCGCACTTAATCGCCCGACATTATCATCTGCAGGGGCGTCTACACTGTAAACCTTGGTGCAAATGCTCCATTCAAAAAATGGGGAGGGGGCAGACCTCATTAAGAAATTAAGGGGAAGTAAAAATTTGTTTAATGTTGTACCATGGGAGGGGAACGCAGGAGAAGTTGCTCCAATGACTTCGGGGGGGATAGACGCCTCTGATCGTCTGCATAGTTGTGACAAAAAATGAACATTATTTTACGCTGGTTTCAACTTAAGAATATGCTCTCACTTACTTATGTCATTTACTAAAATACTATACCACATGACAAAGCTAAATATAAATATCGCAGTTGCGAGTTGGCATGTGGCAACCTTTTACGGTCTGACAAATGGACAGAACACGTCTTCAAGTTTACTAGGTTAGCGACTTAGCGGTACCCTGCCATAGGCCTACGATCTGCACCCAGCTAACTGTAACCTTTACTTGAACCTTATGATCCTTATCGCATTGTGACCACTCTCCTCTCCATGCCATAATGCATTAATGCTCGACTCAAGTTGAGTAGACTGATGAATTTGTTGCATTTCAGCGATTGTGAATGCGAGATTTTAATTTACTTAAGTCACACACGTTGACTCCCATGCTTAAACATTGAAGGACTTTACCGGCAATCCTCCATTTTTAGGTGCTTTAATTATTTTACATTGGTATCCTTAATTGTATATGGTCAATTTAAAATGGAAGCTGGATTGATGAAAATAATTGTTTGCTTAAATTGAAGCTGGATTGATGAAAGAAATCTGCATAAATAGAAGTTGGATTTATATTTTCGCAGACGAAACCTATGAATTACAGACACATTTATCTAATCAGAAATGAGCTAAAACTCACGTCGACAATATGGAGTCTGGGAGAGAGGGGAGTCCCGGCCAGGAGTGGGGAAGGGGAGGTATTGAGCCCGGTTGCTTAGGGGGGATAGAAGCCACTGACTGGATTAACCAGTCATCCAGCTGCTACAGTACACCTAAAAGTACTGTTTAATAGTATAGGTTGGGTTCAAATCCCCGCCAGGGCAGAAAATTTGGTTCAAGATTTCTGTTCCATCAGCACCCCTCAGCCAACTCAGCTATAACGAGTACACTGACCATACACTGTCAGTGGGAAGATGAGACCGTGAGGGAAGAATTGGCCACCCGCCCTCATATGCCGAGGCTAAGAAAATGAAGCCGCTAACACTAAATACCCATGGCTGCCTCAGCTTAGCTTAAGGGATTGCTCGTTTTCTTCTTCTTAATAGGATTTATATTCATGGGTTTGTTCCTGATGACTTTGGTGTTGGGTAACTGTATCCAATGTAAAAGTTAAACATAGTAAATTTATGTAGTAGTCAGCTGACAAAATAGATCTATTATTTTCAGCCCAGTGTTTGCAAAGTTGGAGATCATCTAACTTCTTGTGATTTACAGCTTGGGTTTAAGATATTTTTAAGCTGTGCACATGGTATTATTACCTTAAGACCAGTTATTGACTTCTTTGTGATTCATGGTAGTAGTGTGTACACGACAGCTCCGGAGGCAAAGAAACTTTTGATTGAGTCAACCATGTCAAATTGTTTGAACTGCTTATTAGTAAGGGTCATCTGCAAGACTGGTTAAGCTTATTGTTGACTGGTATAGTCAGACCTCAGCTGTAATATGGAACAATACTTTGTCAAATCCAACTTCCATTAAAAGTGCCGTTAGGCAGAGTGGTATTTTTATCTAATTTTCTTTAATATGTGCATGTGTGTGTGCATATGTGTGGAAATCTCGGACATTGGATGCTACCTTGATTAGAGAATAGACATTGTCAAAACTATGTTGGGTGCATTGTATATGCTGGAGGACATTATTACTGTTGTTTGTCTCAGTGTGTAAACTCCTACAAATGATTATGTGCTAAGCAAGGTGCAGAACTTTGTGAAATATTTAAGGCAAACAAATTTAATTTATTAAGGAATTGAAAAATACTTTGAATTTATCTCCTGTAAAAAAGTTTTATATTAATGTGTCGTGTTATGAAACGTTTTCGTTTTGCTAATGCCATATTTTGTCATTCTAAACATGTTTCCAAGTATGTAAAATTGAGATTGCTAGAATCTTTTGTCTTATTAAACCAGAGCTGTTAACTTACTGGTACTCCTCAGAGGCATTGAAAACTATTCTGGCCATATGGAGCTTTTATGTTTTTATGTTTGTGCTAATGTCATATTTTGTCATTCTAAATATGTTTCTGAGCACGTAAAATTGAGATTGCTAGAATCTTTGTATTACCCAGAGCTCTTAACTTACCAGTACTCTTCAGAGGCTATTACCTTATGGACAGCTCAGGTGCATCAGATGAATGTGTTAGTATACATTTACAGAGATATATATATGTTAACATGCTTAACTGCAAATCTTTTAAAGATATTCAATACTATTCTAGTCATGTAGAGCTCATTCATATACTATAGTCTATATGTGCAAATTAAACCTTTTTAGTTGAATGTTGTTTGGAAGTCATAATAACAGTTTCTTCAGTGTCTGTGGTAAAGGATTATAGTTACAATATTAAACTGTTATCACTTTGTCAAGTGATTGTGTCATGTTTGTCATATCTGTGAGTACTTAATTTGTTCCCTGTATTTTCTACCTTTGTTGTGAATAAACATGTATAAATCTGTTTTGATTTTTACTGAAAAGTGCCACTTCAGTCTTCAGCAGTGTAGAAAGCTTGACTCAGAAAATACCTAACAGCAAAACAAATTTCAAAGGCTGAGGCTGACATACAATGATTTTGGATAAGCACAATAGTCAGAAAGAACAACAGCATTTAATGTATTTGGTGTTGAATCAGGAAACTTGTTGAGATGAATATATTGGTCTGATGTCTTGCATTACATTAGTTTGTCCCATATGTGATACTGGCAAATAAGCAATGTTGATTAGAGAGTTACTGTACCAAAATATTAAGTGACAATTTACCACTTTTTATTGTAACTATCGTAATCATAAATGTACATTTAAATAGCACTTTATTATTGTTATTATTATTATAGTTAAACTGGAAAGGCTATCCCTCTTCCTGGAATGCTATTATGGTTAGTCTAGCCTCTGAGTAGATATCTTGAAGGGGCGCTATATCAAGTTTGATTGATTAATTTATTGAGAGCTTTGTCTAATTCCAACGCTCATGATTCTAGGACTTGTTTCAAGGCCTCGCCTTTGGCCAGCGTGCTCCCAGCAGTGCTGCAAAGTGTATGCAAAGTGTCTGAAAGATCTGTGGTTGATCAGTTGAGAGTCTTTGACAATTAGTTCGCATTTCTCTCTGTTCAAGGTCAGGCCCAGATCTGCATTCTGCACACTCCTATTATTATTAAACTGTCCGTTGTAATGCGCCTAAACAAAAAGAATCTTGCACAAAAGCGCGTAACAGGCAGTCTAATCATAATAACTCTAGAATCACGTGCGTTGGAACTAGACAAAGCTCTGGCTAGACTAACAATAATAGCACGCCAGGAAGCCCTGCTCATTCTCAGATGCTTTTAGGCAATCCCAAATTAATCCACACTCTGAGATGCAATGAAGACTGGTGGTGACAGAGTTGGTTTCTCACCTCCATGTCCTAGGTTCATAACTTCATATGAAGTTGAACTGTGCAATAGACGTAGATCTAATTATCACACCTTGATACACCTGCGTAGCCATCATCACCATAGACAATTTTATCATAAACTCAAAATTTCTAAATTGCCACTTGAAAGCTAAGTGCTGGGCATCAGCTTTTTCACGAGTGCTGAGGGAGTAAATAAACATTAATATATATGTAGACTGAATTGCAGAATACATAATTACATGATTATAAGACAATGAGCAAAGTATGCATTTAGGAGTCGTCCAAGTGTCTATGTACCAATGAAACATGCAGTTACATATATGCTTAAATATGTGTAAGTATACAAGTCACCATGTCTTTAGATAGGCTACCAATGAAAGCATGTACAATGCATATACATACATGCATAAAATGTACATACATGTGTACCAATATGTATATAAGCTTGCATCGGCATGTGTCTGCATGCAAATGGATATCAATATTGCAGCTTTTAAGAGGCCCTAACAGTTTTCGGTTATACTCACTTTCTTGTGGCTATGTCTTCTTCAGGTAGAACTCAACGTACCCCTAGAATTAATTAAAAAAAACTCAAATGAAGTTATATAATCATAAACTAAAAATTTAACACTAAATTAAAATGATTAGTCATCCTTGGCTATCTGCAATAAGCCAATAAACAATCATTACTTCACAAACCTTTCATATGATGAGATTATACAACAGATCTAGAGTGTATTTGATCTATAATCCAAAGAACTTTGATAGCAACTACAAATAATGAGCTATATCCTATTCAACTGCAAAGTAATTCACAATTTACCAATACTGATCCGGGCTTATTTCATAGATTTACGCGTATGGTCCATAGGCCTACACGTGGCCTTAAAGGTCGTGGCGCCCATTCAAACGGCAGCGGTGGTGAACGATCTCGCCCGCATCAATTTGATGAAAAGTGAGTCAAGGCTATAGGCCTACAGACGCTACAGAAACAGATTACACCTCGACGAACTGGCTTTTCTTACGCCACCTCGTCATTCAAACTCGGAAATCGCTACATGGCTATTCCGCCCCTCTTGAATAAACTCCAACCAGAATCACATTTGATCCTTCATACGAATTCGCCAAAACCTCACCTCTAACGCTCTAAGGGGCCGTCCATAAAGTACGTCACGCTATTTTGACCATTTTACCCCCCCTCCCCCCTGTCACAAACTGTCACAAAACTCGGACCCCCTAAAGTACGTCACACTTTCAACATAGAAATAATAATACTTCCGAAAGCAAGGCTAATACATAAACAAGGCTTCGCAACAGCATTATTACTAGCGCTCATAGCGAGAGGAATCGTGAAAAACATTCAGGAGATATGCATTTCATGCTATTTTGACATAAAACTAATTAAAATGTTTCAGAAAATTTTGAAAATTATTTTTAAAGCTATGAAATTCTACTAAAAAATAAAAATAAATTATAAATAAAATATAAAAAAAATAAATGTGTGACGTCACACATGGCCTGACCCCCTCCCCTGTCACAAACTGTCACACTTTCTTAAACCCCCTCCCCTGGAGCGTGACGTACTTTATGGACGGCCCCTAAGCATCTTTTGCACATGTCTTTCTTTCACTTAAAACTGAACTTTTCCATAAATCCTACCCTAGGCTGCTTCAATTCTAAACACCATCCGCCGTAGGCTAACCATCTGGTTCTTTGGAACAAATTGTTTTACCTTACCTGCCTATCGATTTAGTTTTGACTGAGCGCCTGCAAATAAAGCTGGTTCCCGCGCTTTCGCTGCGTTTGGCGCTGTGCAAATGAGGCTGTTACGTCACTTTGCAAATGCAAACTTATAGACAAACGTGTACAATAACATTTACAAAATAACGTGTACAATAACATTTACAAAATAACCTACAGAACTGTATTGTATTGTATTGTATTTGAACACTTGTTATAGCGCCCCAACCAGATTTCCCATTCAGAGGCGCTCCCGACTACTGCGCGAACGCTGAATCGGAGTTTCACGCCGAAGCGCATGAGCAATTGCGAGTGAAGGACTTGCCCAGGGTCCCTACGCGGCGACTTCGAGGTGGATCCGAACCCGCAACCCTCCAGCTGCAAGGCACCGAACATACCCCTATACCACCGCGCCCCAGTTGTATTGTGATGTGTTGTATTGTGTGTTGTATTGTACTCCACGTTTATAATGCGACCGAGCCACCCGCAGTAAAGATCCGAGAAATTAATCTCTGATAATCCGACCCGACCGGGAAGCGAACCCGGGGCGCCGACGCGGAGAGCGGGCACCAACCCACTCGGCCACTCAGGATCCTTGCCTACACGTTGTATAAAGTATTCGCTAAAACGAATCCTTTTATAAAATTCTTTGATTATAAACTATTCGTGTGTTCGTTGGTGACAGAAGATGCTCGAATCCTAGTTCTACAAAAATCCTTGAGCCGATTAACAGTGATTCTATCATATGACTGCGTGTTGATATCTTAAAGGGGTTGGCCACATAAATTTACTAATTACAGCTATTAGTATTGAGCAGTTATCATTCTTTTTTATTATTATCAAGTGTATTTTGGATCTACCGTGCAAAGTGCACCTATACCACAGATTTTAAAATTAAAATATTTGGCCAATACACTGAATACGCCCAATTGAAGACTTTTCTGTATGATCAGGCATGGCTTGGGAGCGCCTCTGAGTAGAGCCCTTGAAGAGGCGCTATATAAATTCTATGATTGATTGATTGAATAGTTTTTCTTTTAATGCGCTATATAAATCAATATAGCGAAAGTAGTCCGTCATATATATGAGGTCGTTGGTCATTGCCAACGACTTCATGGTCATTGCCGAGTCTTGTTAGAAAACCTCCGTGCACTCTTACCAGTGCTACCACTCCTTGTGTTTTTTCCCAAAATCTTGGGATTTTGGGTCGACTTGGGATCTTGGGATTGTGCATAGCAATCTTAGAATTATTTTGTAAGGTCTACAGACTAGTTTTAACTTTTTACCGGACTTTCCAACAGTAGCAGCGAATCAGATTAGAAAAGTCTCGTTCAGTGGCTCTGTCTGAAAGACGTTCATTATTATTGTAACTTGTAAACATTGTAATTTGCTAATTCAATGTTATGCTCAAGTTTTTTCTTAGCCAGTTCTTAGCTCTGCATTTTGCGTATAATAATTTGTGATTGTTAATACACGTTTCATATTTCATCACATCTTTTTCCTTTTCAGTAACTTGGGATTGTTTTCGGATTTTTCTCGGGGTCTTTCTTTTTCTGGAATTTTTCTCAGGTCTTTCGCACTGGGAGCGCCTCTGATTGGTATTCACTGTGAGAGGCGATTTATAAATTTATAAATACAATACAATTTTTTGGTACGCTCTTGGCCAATCTTGGGATTTTCTGGCGAGATCTTGGTATTTCATAAAATGGAGAGTGGTAGCACTGCCCTCAGTGCGATCATACTCATCGGGTCCGGTTTCGATGCATCAGCTGCGATTACATTTCGTTGAAAATGACGAATATATTGAACACTGGTAAAATGTAAAATGTAGCAGAATTACCGAATATTTACTGCTGTGCAAACAATGGCTAAAACGTATGACTACCTGTTCAAGTTGCTGCTGATTGGCGACTCAGGAGTTGGAAAGACTTGCCTACTTTTCAGGTTTTCGGAGGATGCTTTCAATGCCACGTTTATCTCGACAATAGGTATTGTTTTTTCTCCATTATTCTAGACGTTTCAAGGATGCTGGGGTTAATTAGTGCACTGAATATAATTGGCTAGTTTTATGCAATGTAATTGTTCGGGCTTGCTGTTATCGAGTGTGTAAGCTAAAGCTGACAGTTATTTTCATGTGATCTGTAATAAGTAAGTAAGTTTAAGTGTATTCTTTATTGAGAATCACTAACAAACACACAGCACTGTACAGGGCAAGATTAATACATTCAAACAAACAAAATTTATATATACAAACAATACAATACAATACAAATGAAAATTTATAACGCTCTTTAACAAGACAGGTTTTGCATGAGTGCACGACTGCACGTTTTTGCTACATTCTTAGTCCTAGTACAGGGTGAACAGAGGAATTTTTAATTTTGTTTTAAACTGAGCAACAGATGTGCACTGTCCAACTGAAGTTGAAAGACTGTTCCATTGTAAGGGTCCTGAGATACAGAAAGCACGGTTTCCAAACTTTCGGTTTGTGCGAAGTACAGTGAAATCCCTTGCATCGACGATCGGAGTCCTCTAGTATTCAAAACAGTTTTGTTTGAATTGAATAGTTTTGTTAGGCATCTTAGTCATTATTATAAGTATCTTTTTATTGGAACGTGATGTTAATACAGAGTTTCAGCAGATTGTACGTAACAGTAATTAAGGTTAAGGGGTTTTATATATTTTTAAATGATTTATTATGTTGTAATTTACTGTGTTGTAATTTTTAGTCTAAAAATGTCATCTTTAAAACGCAACCTCTTTAAAACACAGTCTCTATGCTGTTTTACATATCATGGCTTCCAAAGATATGATAATCCATACTACAACTTCTCATGCTTATAGTTTACTGTAGCAGTACTTTGGTGGTGTATCGTATGATAAAATCATAAGGTGTTAATGATTATCAAATGAGTGCTGAAGGTAGAATATAAATGAAATAGGTCATAAACTGTACTACTTTTCATCGGCATTGCTTATTTGTAGGTATTGATTTTAAAATTCGAACAATTGAACTCGATGGCAAGAAAATAAAGCTACAGATTTGGTTGGTATACATTCAGTAATACTGACAATTAAACATATTGTTTATGAGGACACCAGGACATATGTGATTAAGAGTTTGGGACTTCAATGTAATCTTATCAAATCTAAGGACTTCTATGGCACTGTTATCATGATGCACAAGACATAGGTCTATGGTTGCTTCATATGAAATCGTTGTCAGCAAAGGAGAGCCTGTTCAAAATACAATCAGGTGAACCAGAAATCGAGCTACAGTGGGTGGGTAACCAAGTTGAACCAAGTTAGTTTTAAGCTTGAACCTGAATGACATTAAAGAGCTGATGGAATTAACAGAACTGGTCAATGAATTGCAAAGCTTGAACCAGGAAGTGGGAAGGCCATAGCTAAGACATGTTACAAGAGAAATAAGCTAGGCCTATATTAGATAATGGTTTCTGCTGGTGCTATGTGCTCTTTGGACATCTAGAACCCTTGATGCTAAATGCTGAGAAATTGATGATCACAGAGATCTATGGATTTAATGGTATACACCTATAGTTTGTATAGAGAAGCGTGGTAGACGTTCAAAAAGAGATGATGTATGACTTAACTTTGGAAAGTTTTATGGATTTTTTGAGTGACTGACTGATTGACAACATGCAATAAGTGCATTTTATTTTGCACCATTTTCTGTAGCGAGAATTTTAATTGTTTAGAATAAACACAGAGTTTGGTATTTTGTGTTATCTAACCAAACTTATTTGTACAATACAGAGGTATTTAAATCAACTTGTCTGGCTTTACGCAAGATTTTGTTTAGTATCCACATAACTGCTTTGCTTTATTTTTAAACATGTTCTACTTACTGATCCTTGTAAGCTAAACCTTGAGCTGAGTCCTTTCCTTTGCTGTCTGTCTACATATCAGCTGTTTGCACTTGTTATAACAACACCCTAATGGTATCTGTGTCCTTTTGGGGATTTGGACCTCTTGGTTGACAGTCCAGCGTGCTTTGATCACTAGAATAAAGTACAACTGAACAAATTTATGATTATAAGGAAACTGTGATGTATTCTGATGCAGATTAAGTATGGTGAAGGTGACTGTGAAGCTGCTTATGATGACAGACAGTTACAATGAAGTTATTGATGCTGATGGTAATGATGAATTAAGTAGGAGTTGAAATAGTTGAGTAGCTTGGGAAGGGGTTTATCAAAGTGCATAATTAATTGAGTCTTTTCAACATGATGTTCCAGTGGGCAAAACCGAAAAGATATATGGTGTTGTAACAAGAATGTGGTTGCTACTGTACATTGATTGAGGAAGTATCGCAGTTGTAATTAAAAAATTGTGAAACTTTTGAATTAAAAAGAAATCTTAATTGATGCATGTATTTTTCTGTTTGTCTAAGGGATACGGCCGGCCAAGAACGATTTCGAACAATAACAACAGCCTACTACCGTGGTGCTATGGTGTAATATCTTTTCCGTTCTCTGTTGTTTAGTGTTTTATAGCATTATGCAAAAGCTGATTTATCATGGACACATTCTAAAGTGAACTTCAAAGAGGATTGCAGTTTGTTTCTTGTGAGTGACCTTTTAACACTTTAACAACAAACATGTACTAAAAGTGAATGGGGAACCAGTTCAGCTTGTCTTTAAAGTGTTAAGAAGCCTGTTCTGATTGGTCATTACTGTTATTGATGTATCAAAGTGGACTTAGGTACTTCTCTCTATGACCTTCAAAGTGGACTGTCGTGATTGGTCCTTTCTCTGTATGACCTTTCAAAGATGAGTATCCTGTTCAGTCCTTTATTTGTATGGCCTTTCAGAGATGAGTCTCCTGACTGGTCCTTTCTGTATAACTATTCAGAGGTGCCTGTCTTAATTGATTGTTTCCTTGATGACCCACCAAATGATGAAATGTGCTGTCATGTATGTTTTTATTTTTAGTAAAATAATTTAAAATGAACTGATGCCTAAGACCACAGCATTTGCTGTAGAACTATTATTTTAAAGTTGCAACCCTTAAGGAATCAGTTCTAACTTGTAAGGATTGAATCAGTTGACATCAGGTTTTATAGTGACCAATCATGACATTTTCATGCCATATTTAGAGTACTATTTTGACTTTATGTCGCACAGAATGTAGTACCTGTAGTCAAACCACTGATATAACAGAATCGTGGGTTTGACTGGATTATGGTTGCTGACTAGTCGGGTTCAAAATGACCGTTGCTTGATCCTTTGGTAAAATGGATCAGCGTATTCAAGCTATTAAAGTCTCTAGGTCAGATTATTTTTAGGGATTCATTTTGTGTGGAATAGTATTGTTGCAGGTGTATAAAATATTTCAACCTTCTTATTTTCTGCAGGGTATAATGCTTGTCTATGACATTACGAATGAGAAGTCATTTGAAAATATGCGTAACTGGATTCACAACATTGAAGAGGTAGGTTTGTTTTCTGCAAAAGTCTTGGTTGTTTGGTAGTAAGTGGTTTATAATGAATTTCATCATCTTTTGAGTTACACTTTCTGTTGAGTAAACTAAAACTTCCCCTACAATTTTGCATTAATTAATGGTATATTGGTTAAAGTATCTGGTTCAAGTTTTGCCAAGACACAATGTTAGCTTGAGAAAGATTTTGTGTTCCATGTATCATGGTCTTTGAGATTGAGGAAGGAATTGTTAATAATATTTGCATGACGGATATGAGTAACTAACTATAAATGGTATTAACATTATTACATTAATAATATTTTATAAGTTCCGGAGTCAAGTTTGAAACGATGGGTCAGATTTGAGATCACGGGTCAGCTTTGAAACCATGGGTCCGGTTTGAAAGCATGGGTCAGCGTTGAAACTATTTTAAAACTCTGTCTTCAAAGTCTTATTAACTGAGTACCTGTTGGTTATTTTGATTTCACATCAGATTTGCAATTTTATTATATAGATCTCATTGCAGTGCTTACAGGTAGCTCCAGTGCTCCACTCTCAGATTTAAAGCATCTTAAACTATAGGTGAAATAGTTTTACAATATCTATTAACCTGCCAATTTATAGCTTGCCATGTAATGATTTAATCCAGATGGCTGTTTGCTCTCTGTCATGATTATTGGCACCTTGCCAATGATGATGTTGGGATAATTAAGGTGTGAGATTAATTAGTTGATTAGGACATTGATTTCATTTCATCAGCATGCAACTTCGGATGTTGAAAAGATGATCCTGGGCAACAAATGTGACCTCAACGAGCGACGCCAAGTATCGAGGGACCGTGCTTTTGCTGTAAGTTTCAACTCTGAGTTCAGTAGTACAGTTTATCTGAAACAAGGACCTGATGGTCCTGAGCTATCGTCATACAACTCAGGCTTAATGTTGCCCAAGCTTTTTTGCTGTATATGCACTAGTTTGCCGCTTCAGTCCATGCAGGAATACAAATTGCCTAAAGTAAAAGCTTGCAAATCATGTATAGCAGGCATGGGCAACTTCTTTTAACAGAGGGCTGCCCTAAGATTTTAAGAGCAGCTCTGGGGCCATTTTTGCAGATTCATTTGCTCCAGAAAATGAGTCAATATTAATTTGATTCAAACTAGATATTTCAGAATAGCTGTTAAAGTGAGTGAAGATAATATTTTATGAAACCTATTTATCCTAATACCTACAGTCCTACATTACAATAAAAAACAATATGTTTTAAGTTTAATCAGTTTTAATAATATATATAAAATGGATAAAAGGTCCCAAGTGCCACTTGCCACATGTGCTAATATAAATGACATGTCATGGGCCGGTTCAAAGGGCCCTAGGGGCGAGCCACAAGTTGCCCACCCCTGATGTATAGAATAAAAGAGTAAAAACAAGTTGAACCAAGGACTATATTGTAAAATTTTCTCTTGTTTGTCTTTGGGGTTGACCTTAAACAGAGTAAAACAAAAATTGACCTACTTTGGGCCCCTCCCTTTGCTTTCGATCCACATTTGGCAAATTGGCATTGCCGTCCCTATTTCCCTTTGTGCGTGTCTGCACTCGAGCTGGAGAAACATACAGCCATCTTGGCCATTCCATATCTGCACGATCCACATTGGACAACCCTTCTGGAACAATCTTCCACTGCAGATTCAAACTGTAATGCCACAAACTGCGTGAGAAACATTCTTGCCCTGGGTCAGTGATGTTTAAAATGCTACATAAGTGTTCAGCTGCATACTTAGTATACATACATACAATACATACTTCGTCTCTAATGAAGTAAATTACATAGAATTGCATTTAAATGCACTGCATTTCTTGATTAAAGTAAAGGGAACTAAACTAGAAACCAGGCAGAATGATCTGAATTCCAGCATAAGTTCGGAGCTAAACAGCAAGATCTGCAATGCACTGTCCCATGTTCAGGACCCTGGGATTCATCTCAAGGGCCAAACAGTGGGACATAAGTGGCTCTACTAAGTTGGACTGTTGACATGGGAGTTTTATTCTAGTTTAGTTCTCCTTTTGGTATGTTTAAGAGAAACTGCATTATTTGTATCTTTCAGCTCGGAATGGAGTTTCAGATTCGATTTATGGAGACGAGTGCAAAGTCTGGAGTCAACGTCGACGAGGCGTTCATTGCTCTGGCACAGATCATTAAAGTTAAAATGGAGAAGAAAATGGTAGGCAGCACTTTGTTGTATAATTTAAGAGGTTGAACTACATTGCAGCTAAGAACCATGTTCTGAGAAGGGTTAAAGAACCATGTTCTGAGAAGGGTTTGCTGTAATTATATTTGCAAGTAACACGGTGGACATGTAGTACCCAGAATCCATTGTTGCTGTAAATGCACCGTAGTCTACCTTCCAGTCTTTAAGATCTTTTTGAATCTGTCCAATGGATTCTGATTTCGGAGTATAGTTTCTTTAAGTTGATACATTGTGAGTTGAGATAATAGGGCTATAGATATAAATTTTCAGACTAGATTAAATTAGAACTGAATATTTGCCATGGCTAAATGAAGTTGCACTGTAGGTTTATCCATAGATATGCTGATCTTGTTTTCTGCATAGGGATTAAGTAAATTTCTGTTCTGATTATATAGACTGCAGAGAAACTGCATGCATTCAAGACCAACCAAGCTGTAACATAACCTCAAAAGCTCTGTAAGAACCACAGGCACTAGATTTCAAAGGGAAATGTTCCAAGCAATAAGGTTAATTACTTGTAATTGCTTGTAGAAGCTTGTTTTAAAGGCAGTTAGAAGAAGAAGAGGAGGAACAGTCCCTTAACACTTCAATGACGAGCCTGTACTAAAATCGACTGGGAAACCAATGCAGCTTGTTATTAGAGTGTTAAGCTAACCTCGAGAGGCAGTCATGTATGTAACTTGTTAGGGACTTCAATTTCATAGCCGTGGCTTATGAGGGTGAGTGTCCAATCCTCTCTGTCTGATCTTCGCACACACAGTGTAGTTATTATATATCTGATATGGCTGGGGATGCAGGTGGAGCAGAAATCTGGAAAAAATGTATGCCTTGGCTTGGATTTGAACCTCGACCTCTTGGGCAACATTCCAGCATGCTAACAACTAGACTAGCTCTGTTGTAAACTGGAAATTCTTTGCACTGAACAGGAATTTCGAAGTCCCTCTGTTCGATCCAAAGTAAAACCAGCGAAGAGCGACTCTCACAGGAAATCGAGAAACATCAAATGCAACATCCTCTGATGTCGTTGACGGGAGCAACCTCGGACGCTGGTGTTCATACGATACCCAAGTTGGAGCCAGACTTTTGATGCATAATTTTGCAACTCTTGAAGAGTTGGACAGCTCTAGTCACTTCGGTTGTGGAACAGCGCGGCGCTGCTGACTCAATCCCAAACTGTTTAAAGATTGCCTGACTTTTATCGCTTAGGATGGTGCTAAGGCATGAAGCTTCAACTCCGTGTATAGTGAATTCAGTTTACAGTATGAGTTCACTTTTACAACTTATTCAGGGTTTATATTTTACATGACAGATCTGCAGCATTTACATACTTTACATACATGTAATCAGAAAAGTTTATGTCTGTTCATCAATCGGAGTGTGTCATGTGAATTGGCAGCTGGTTGCCATCCCAATAGCTGTGTAATTTCTTTGTTTGGTAATTTATTTTCATATCTGACTTCCTCCTTCTCTATGCTCTACAATTTCTCTCTGGTAGCATCTCTACCTCTTTCTATCACCTTAAGACCTTCCTTTTTCCCCGGAGTACCTCGCACTGGGAGTGCTTCTGAAATGCTTATGCTATGAGAAGCGCTTTATAAATGATCAAATACAATACAATACAATACTAGTGATATCTGCAATCTCCATGACCAGTTGTTGATTGAGACACCTAGTCAATGAATTGATCTTACCTTACCCAAGTGCTTAACCGACAGTGTCATATGCATATTTTTAGCACAGTGTAGATTTAAAGGTTTCAAGTCCTTCAAATGTGTTTGTAAATCAACCGAAACGTAATAGGATTCCTTATTGTATTTATTAATGGAAACATTAATATTACATTTCTTCCCATTGTTGTTTTTATTATTGTTACTGTTTTTGTTTTATGCAATATGTCTGAGTAATAGACGCAATTGAACTGGAGGTTTCAAGCATAATGAGTCTATGGTTTTCTGTTGAAATGCTACTTCTACTTATGTCTGTACTAATGTTTTGCTGAGAGATTTAGACTTTAAATTTTGTTTGTCATAACTTTTTGACATGGATTTTTTCTGATCATGTCTTAGTACTTCGAACTAAAGTTCGATGCAATTTTGTCATTGGCCACCTCTTGTGCTACATAAAATGTCCCATTATTGTTTTTTTTGCCCTGAGGTACTTATTGTTCCCTCGGGAATTAAAAATTCTGAAGGAATACAACAAAATTCTGGGACAGCTAGGAGTCATCTTGATCCGGCGGAGTAAAGGTGTTTCATGCAGTACAGCTAAGTAATAAATGCAGTTTAATACTTTAATGATGAGAAATATTGTTTTCACAGTAGTTTTAATGCTTCCTCGTCTGCTTAGGGTTAACTGGCGATAACCAGTTATTATTATTGTGACATTATTATTACATTTATTTGCCCAAGTTGTTGAATTGACCCTTCAGAAAAAAAGTGGGTTTGGACAAAAAATGTTAATATTTATTTTATTATTATTATTATCAATCTTGACTGTGTGGCTCTGCCTGTGGATTGCAATTTTGGAATGCAACTTTACCTGTATGTAAAAGTGACTGTAAACTGACCCTTGTGCATTGTAACAATGGCGCTATAGAAGTTACGAGATTGGGTTGGAGGGATTATTATTAGTAGTATTTAGTTGTAGCGAATTCTTTTGTGTAGGATTGGGTGAATGGTGGCAACTTGGACTAAATCTCCTGCAGAAGATAATTATAGAATGTGGCTTGGTGAAATAATAGCCAATTACTTGGTTGAGGATTAGCCTTATAGCATGGAACATGCAGTTTCATGGGCCCTCTGACATGGTTACTATGTAGGATCTTGAGCTAGTCTTTGGCACATATTTTATCAGTGTACTCAACTGATTCTTTGTCATTAGATAGCTGCTATATAAATGCACAATAAAATAATAATGCAAAGTGTTAGCTGCTTTTCGTTAAACATTTGTTTGACTAAAGCTTGTTAGATTTAGAGCTGATTTACTGAAGGCGTGACAAATTAGTCACTATAGACGCTATAGGTTCTTGGATTAGGACGTGAATAGTTTCCTAGTCTAACCACTTGTTTATTTTATGTGGTATTTTATGTGTTTCATGACTTAATTAAGGTTGTTTACAGTATTAAAGTCTTCCATGACCACCAGAGGTCTAGCCCTGGGTGATACCAGTGGTCCTTGATCTTCCTTGTCGATGAATTGTACGGTGCTTTGTTAGCAATCTCTTAACATTTACAAGTATCCATGTGATAAGATGAAAGTGCCAACTTTAAGCGAAGAATTGAAAGGTGTTTACAGCTACAGTTGTTACAAGTTTTCTGATGGAGGTGATGTGAACAAGCGATTTTTATATGTCTGACAAAAGCTTTAATTATTATGTTGTTGTCTTGCTTTGCTTTCTTTGCTTTTTACTTCTTATGGCTTGCTTATTTAACTGTTGTACACTGTCATCTTTAACTGCATTTTTGGTGACCAATTTAACAGTTGTACAAGACCATTTTGTATATAGTGCAATGGGTTCGTGGTTACATGTTCAACTGCCAATCCAGGGTTGGCGTTCAAATACTCGCAAGGACAAAGAGTTGTTTCATATTTCTGTCTCACTAGCATGCTCTGGTGAGCTCTAGTTTAATTTGGTTGTAGCTCAGAAGGTAATGTGGCACTGGATGATTTCAATGCATTTGAATGTTGACTGTGAGCTATTCGGAACTCATCTTGATGCTGTGATGCTGATGTTTTGTTTTCTGCAGTTTCAAACTTGTATGAGTTGTACTAAGTCTGTTTGCGAATCTGTGAAAATTATTCAGGGCATAGAATGATTTTGAACAGGCATGTTCAGTTCAAAGATGCAATAAGTCAGTGTGGGTCTCATGTAATTGCTTGTTCCTTCAATGCCTTATAGTGTTTATGCTGGTGATGTTTCTTACTGTATGTTTCGCACACGAGTATTTACAGTGCACATTTACCGAAATCATGCAACAAGACTTACTTACGTGCTATATTCATGATTTTACGGCGCCTGGTCTTTACTGATTAGTAACGTAGAGCTGTGCTGTTATTCTCTGTGTTATTTTTTCATTAGTTTAGGCTAAATCTTGGTGAGTGATTCTTGCATCATGCTATTGTTTTGAAATTGATATTTAATGGATTTTACTTTTAAACTATTGTGCAATTTTAGCTACTTAAGGATTCAATTCAAGTGACTAGTGACTACCTGTTCTAAGTCAAAACTGGTTCGTTTTTTGTCAGGTTTTACTGAAACGTTGAAAGACATGTGCCTAAGCATTTATTTCTATAGAGAAGTGTAGTAGACGTTGTCAGAATCTTGAGGTTATTTTAGGACTTGAGTGTTTAAAGTTTTTTATGGATTTCTTGAATGACTGATTGACAACATGCAATAAGTCATTTAGTTTTGCACAACTTTCTGTAGCGAGAATTTTAATTGTCTAGAATAAACAGTTTCGTATTACATGTTTAATATCTAATCAAACTCGGTTGTACAGTACACAGTGGTTTAAATCTACTTTTCTGGCTTTACACAAGAGTTTCTGTAGTATCCATATAACTGCTTTGCTTAATTTTTAAGCATGTTCTGCATACCGGCAATGACAAAATTGAAAACAGATAAATAAAATTTTAATACTTCTTAATCTTACATTTTCACTGTCAGGTGAAATTTCTAAAGTGCTAATCGAAAGCAAGTACAGGTCACCAGCTTATTCACAAGTCCTATTAAATATTAAGGAGTTAATTATTTGTTTACTCTTGTTATTCAGCTGAACTAAATCGACCTCTTGTAAATTGTTTCTGTAGTAAATACTTAAGATTTTTTATTTGATGCATTGTCTATCATCTGCTTGTCTTTTCTTTAACTGACTACATGAGTCAAGGGTTAGCGGCACCATGTACAACTTTGTTCCAACAAGGTCCACACCACAACTTTGTCTAGCTGAAATTCAGAATACACGACGTCTTTCAGACATTTCTTAATTCCCGAAAGTAACTGTTTTGTGGATGGAATCTTATAAAATCATAAAAGATGTATGAGAATTGTAGAAAAATGACGGGGAGGGGCGGTCAGACTGATTCATGTGGAGTTGGGGCGTAAAATGAAGACTTTACAATGAGGTAGGGCCTACTAAGAAAGACTAGAGGGTTGAACCCACAACTCCCCTTTAATTTTCACCCTACAAACTACAAAGGCTATTAGAAAAGTGCTGTTCTGAAAATACACCCCAAAACACATCCTTTAATCCCTTTATGTAGCTGTGCCCAACAAACTCTACTGTAAAGAACTCGGTGACTTGAATCTTCTGGCTGAGCCACTTAAAGCATACAAATGTACAAGTTTTTCTTTAGCAAATGTATGACCACAACCGCTAATGAATAAATCAGCGCCTCTGATAACCTGGTACAGGCGACTTCACTTTTTTGGAGGCTGTAGAAATCTCAAGATTACGATCAAATACGATTGCCACTGCTGTCTGTTCCAACGAGTGCCGCGCCAGCTAAGCCCCCAATCCGGAGTCCTGAACTGCTTGGGCGAATTAATTGTATTGTATTGTATTGTAGTGTATTTGTTCATTTATAAATCGCTTCTCATGGCATAAGCCTTTCAGAAGCGCTCCCAGTGCAAGGTGCCGCGCCAGCTACTCCGAGGAAAAAGGAAGGTTTTAAGGTGAGAGAAAGATGTAGAGATGCTACTAGAGAGGATTGTAGAGCGTAGAGAAGGAGGAAGTCGATTCCATACAGAAGGACCTATGCACACAAAGGATCTGGATTGAGCCATTGTGGTCCTAACACGGGGAACAAAAAGGTCAAGCCGGTCAAGAGGATCTGAGAGGACGCTTTGACGTGGCAGAGAGGGGCGGAGTATTTGGTGACAAAGATATTTTGGAGCAAGACCCAGTTAAGATTTGAGCATGAGAATGAGAACTTTAAATTGGATGCGAACGGAATATTCTAGAATATATACTGTTTGTTTACTGTTTCTATAAATTAATTCTAGAATATTCTGTTTGTTAACTGTTTTCAGTCAGTTTACTCAACTTTTAATTTACAGCTTTAATTGCTAATTATTACTTCGTTGTATTTTATGCTGTATGGTCCATTGTGCGTTTGCAAGTGGATTAATAAAGAATACACTTACTTCGTTACGTCAGATCACGAACCTATTAATATACAAATTGCGTTCCGAGCAGCCCTAAGTCCCCTAACTATGTTCCGAGCAGTAGTGGAAGGTGCCAAAGATCAGCGTGACCACTCCTCGGATTTTTTCGACTTGGGATCTAGGGATTTTCCATAGCAATCTTGGGATATATTTCTAAGGTCTACAGACTAGTTTTACTGTACTTTTCAACAGTGGCAGCGAATCAGTTTAACTTTAGAAAAACTCGCTCACTCGCTGAAAGACGTTTATTAGTATTATAACTTGTGAACATTATTAGTTAATTCATTGTTATGCTCCGGTTTTTTCTTTGCCACTTTTAGCTCGGCATTTTTGTGAATAATTGCTATTGCTAAAATGCATTTCATATTTTCATTGCAACTTCTTCCTTTTCAGTAACTTCGGATTTTTTGTGCACTTTTGGCTAATCTTGGGATTTTTCTGGCAAGAGCTTGGGATTTTAGAAAATGGAGAGTGGTCGCAGAGAGATGTTTTTGCAAAGTTTCCATTTGCCGAAATTGGTGGACTTTGGTCCTTATCAACGACCTAATTATTTTCTGTTGTGGCTAAAATGTCATAGAATGCAAAAACTGTCATTTCGTGTAGTGTAGTTGCAGTGAAAATTTTATCGAAATGGAATCCAGAATTTCCGGATTTACAGACGTCAGGTAATCACCGTAGTGCATGTATTTTCGGGCGTGGGACGGTATTTTTGCCATGCTCCGCGGAAGGTACGATGTTTTCTAAAGACGACTTAACCCTAATCCTGACCCTAACCGACCCTCACGACGCGTAACCTGACCCTAACCGACTCTCACGACGCCTACAATTACGGGAGAAAAATACATGCACCACGATACTAAATGCTTGCCGAAGTTTTATTGGTGTATACATTAAAGCTGGAATGATAGTCCCAGATTTAAGCTTCCTGGTGAATTGAACTTCCTGATATTGCTGTGAAGAATTATTCCTGAGCTTGTTTGGAAGCGTAAGGAACGGATAATTGGATAATTTTGCTTCGACTAGAAGTTAGAGCAGTTCCAGGACGATTCCTTTGGAAATAAGGATGATTGTTGCATTGGGGACAGGACAGTTGCCTCGATTAAATCGCAAACAAGACCTCGTTTTGCAATAGTTTGATATGACGTAGTATGTTTACATATGCGACGAAGAAATTATATTATGCTGTGTAAGTATAACAGCATGGCTCACTCTAACAAGCATGTGTCTTTGCATGCATGCTTTAGAAATTATGCATCTTTATGCATGCTCCAGCAAGTGTCCATCTATAATCTTAGTGAAATTAACCCAACGCTTTATTAGGTTTGTTTTTTCATCATGAGTGCCACTGCTGACTCGCATAACTTAGGTTCATGGTACAGAATTGTCACAATTAGCTTACCATACCTCGATTTAAGATGCTGTACAGAATTTCTAATTTGTTTCAGCTTGCTGAAGCAGGCAGTGGAGGCAGGAGATGTTGATGCCCTGGAGACTTACATGGTCGATGTAGTCGACATGCATATAAAGGCAGACCTTCTGGCATTGGCGATCAAGCTCAGAAGAATGGAATGCATCAGTTGCTTGCTTCGCTTTGGCGCCGACCCATTTCTGAAGCAGAGCGATACTAGACGAACTGCTCTTTATTGGTCAGTGCTTAAAGACAACGTTGATGCCCTCCGTCTGCTACTGAGAGACATCCACCGAGATCCAATCGATGTTGTCTTCGAGTCCAGTTCGCTGGCGAATGATTCTCCCGAGAAACTTCATGCTGAAAGAGGTGCTTCGAGCCATCAGGCACACAATGGATACCCTAATGCCCATCTACAAAGATCTCCAGTGTTTGACTTGAGCTATCGCACAAAACGTGCGATGGATGAAGCTCTGTTTGAGGCAGCATCCCTTGGAAGCATCGATACGGCAAGGTTTCTGATTCAGAACGGTGCTAATCCGAACATCTCGTGTTACCATGACGACGAGTTTCTGTCGTGGTGTACGCCGTTGGTTGCTGCCTGCTTTATTCCGTTGAACGCCTTTTGTCAGCGGACACACCAGGAGGCAGAAAACATGGTGAAGCTCTTGGTAGAACACGGTGCCGATGTTTGCGCAAAGAACTATGTTGGTGACACTGCGATGCACTGGGCAGCTGCTAGTGGCCTTCGTGAGGCCATTCACATTCTACTACGCAATGGCGCCGACATAAATGCACAGAACCAACTCGGCACTACGCCTGTTATGACTGCCATTGAGCGAAACAGCGGTCATGCTCAAGAGATTGTCCTAATGTTGCTTGATTGGGGAGCAAATGTAAACGACGTCGACAGAAGTGGTTGGTCCGTACTTTGTTATGCGGTTAACAGCTCGGACAGTTCGGTTACAAAAATACTCTTGGACCGAGGAGCACTGACAAATTATGACTGTGAATTGGCAAAACACATAGTGGTAACCACTACTCCACTTTTTATTGCAACCACGCTTGGTAATCTATCTCTGATCAAGTTGCTGATCTCTTACGGAGCAGACATCAACAGAAAAGCGGGAAGCACAACAAATCCCGTTTCTCCACTCGCCTCCTGCTTACAAATGGGCAACTTTGAACTCGCAAAGTACTTCTTGGAGGCTGGAGCCAATCATCATGATGCATGGAATTCAGTTGAGTCATGCATACAGAAGATTCATGGACCATTGCTACAAATGACAGATTATATGAAGCCGAGCGACAAGTGGAAGTTGAGCAACCTGGAAGCGTTTAAAAGCATTCTTTCAGGCCCTATGACCTTAATGAATCGATGTCGAGTAATCATTCGTTCCTGTGTCATGCAGAGAAGCATGGAACTGCTTCCGGTTCCTACAGCAATTAAATCCTTTCTGCGTTTTGACCAAATTTAACATCCAGACGTTTGGCGATGGTTATTCCTTTTGGCCGTGGAGCATCTGCACATGCTTCTGCTTGGAACTCATTGCTAATCTTGTCATCAGCGATCAAATGGGTTTAAAGTTTTGGGACCAGTCTGTGAAGTTGAGCAATTTTTAAAGCCATCTTTGCTGTGATTATCTTTCTGTAAAGTGAAACTTTCAATGTTTTATGTGTATTGTTGCTGTTTCTGAAACCTCCTGATGAGACTGTAAATGGATTTCCATGTCCAGCTTTTCTGAGAGTTTAAGTGGTGCTATATAATTAATTAATTAATTTAATTAACTCATTTAAATATTCAGATATATGAATGATATGTACATACATATATGTGACCCAAGGGATCAAAATGAGTCGCATGTCGGAAATTTTAGAATATGAGTATTTTACATATTCTTAAAGACCACATTTTTTGCTTTAAAATGACACCAAAAGTTTGGTTCTAGCTTATTTTTTGACAAAGTTACGAATGATTATGTGTTTTTTTTAATTTAATTTATTTTAATATATAGTAAAAAATAAAAGTATTCTCTGTAAAAATTCTGAAAATACACATTAAAACAATGAATTTCATCAAATGTGAGAAATCAGAAATGTAAAAAAAATTTTTTCACCCATTTTCATTAAAATCTGAAAATAAGAAAAAGTTACATCTGATCATATTTTGCTGTTTTCCTAGGAATGTAAATTGCCGACATCCAACTCATTTTGATCCCTTGGGTCACTTATCTATGCAACATGTCTACATACTAGGTTACCATTTTAAAATAGTTTGTATGTGTATTACATAGACAAAATCAGTTAAAGGCCCAATTGAGTAGTGTATGCTGATGTTATTTGCTCTGTCTGTTGTAAATGTGAGTTTGTGAACTGAATTATTGTTGAAAAGTGTCAGTAATGAAATGCAGGAAAATGTTGTAAACATTAACAGGAAATTGTATCCATACAAGTTCTGTGTGTATAAATGGTGCAAATATATAAGTTAAGGAGGCACTTAATATATTTTATTAACTCATTTAATATATTCGAATAGACCCCCAGTACAGTTCCTTTTGCTGCCAACATATTTTCTTATATTTTAAGTTCAGATTTTGATGGGAATGTTTAATCCATTATGTGACAAATTTCCAGATCTTCGATGGTCATACTGTACTCGTACAGGAATGTATTATTTTACCAGTGTCTGATGTTTGTAGTCTATGTCATTTTAATTTGGGCATTTTGTTGTTGAGCTACCAAGGAAAACTTCTTGTTTAATTGTTGCATATTATTTGTATATTTGAACTTTTTCCAAATGGTCTTTCAGCATGTAGCAGTAATGAATGCTGGTGTTGTATGTCAGTGCTTGCTAAAGGTGTCTCTATCTTACCTTTGCTTCATCCACGGCTTATTTAGTGGGTGTTGCAGAAATGATTTACAAATTGGAACAAGTATTCAGATTTTGGCTTTCATTTTTAATTTAAATGTTCACCTTTTTTTAATAAACAACAGTCCTAAAAGTCATGTGTGTGGGGTTATTATTATTATTATTATTAAGAAAGTTTGATATAGCACCCTTTCAAGGTGGACTATTCAGAAGTGCTCCCGGCCCAACCTCAGCTAAAAATGACAGTTTTAAGATTATCAGAGAACATAGTAGAGTGACCTCTGGGCACTAAGCGCAGTGTAACAGGGAGACCCTTCCGTTTCATAGGACCAGCGAGTGGCAGCGACCGAAAAAGAACGACGCTGCCTAAGCAGTGGCGTAACTAGGACTTTTCGTTTGGGGGCTTTAACCCTTTATAAGTGAGAAGCGCCCAGGGCAGGCACAGTTAATATAAATACATATTATGTATAGGTAAGAGAAAGTAATCAAGCATATAATATTGTTGAATTGAAATCAGTAAAAAAGTAAGTGGTGGCAATATATATGCCACTAGCTGTTTGGGGTACACGATGACGTGGCAACATACTTGCCACTAGCTGTTCAGACACCCCAAATAATTGTAGACTGGTACCCTGTTTTGATTTTGTGTGTGCTAAAAAGGGTTAAACAGTATCTGGTAGTGACATCTTGTGAATCCACATGCATTAGGTTAGTGACAAAATACTGTACATTAGTTGTTTAGTATACCGCATGAAAGTGATGTAGTGGCAAATATATTGCCTCTCGCTTATAAAGGGTTAAGCCTTGAACATGGCGAGTGCGGTAGCCCGAGCCCATTTTTGAGCCGGAGGCTTGGTTCATTTTAGGGGGCTTCAGCTCCGTTTGGGGGCTTAAGCCCCTCCAAGCCCAACGCTAGTTACGTCCCTGTGCCTAAGAGCTTCCCCTCGTGAGCAGGTAACCAAAGGCTTGGCTTGGTCCACCGACCAGAGGTTGGATCGACGCTGGACAGTGGACACCCAAGGTGGAACAACACAGTTCCCACAGATATGTGGGACCAGTCCCTCAATGCAGCGCCAAACCAATGCACAGACCGTGTAGACAATCTGCTGTGAGAAAGGAAGCCAATGCAGGACATACTGCATGTACTCTGAAACATGCCCAAATTTAGGATGTGACCAATAAGTCATAGGACCCAGGTCAGGCAGCCAGTCCGGTCAGCTGGGATCCATGGTTGATACCCCTACAGTTGTCAAGGCGGGAAACTACGAAAGAGTGAACGAGTGTAGAGGCAGCACCAAAGTCAGAGAGCGGGATACCTACCAAACCTATTTTTCAAACCTATAATATACTTCGATTAGCAGATATAAATAAGTTTCAAATTGGTTTATTCATGTTTCGCTATCATCACAGATTGTTGCCTAGTACGTTTGATGATTATTTTTATCAGGGAACTGCTGTACATGATCATTACACTAGAACCTTGTTAAATTACCGTACTGACATTGCTCATACTAGAATGAAATTGTTTTCGATAAAATGTTCTGGCCCTTCGATTTGGAACAATATTCCCAATGATGTTAAGCATCTTCCCACCCTTAATCTGTTTAAGAAAAAATTTAAAGACTGCTTGATCTCTGTACGGTATGTTAAGACTTAAACTTTCAGTTATGATTTCGTTTGATTTGTGATTTGTGTACCATACTCTCACACAATGCACTTTGTTTTTTGCACTGCTACTACTGCCAAATATTATCCAGAAAAGGTCGATCCAGTCGCAGCGGGTCCATATGACCCTTTTGGATAGACCTTTTGATATGTGCTTTCATCTACTGGAATTGTTTTTTTCTTGAATTTGTACTGTGATCTTATGGTATTTGATGCTCTGTCAATAAAATGGCTTACTTAAGCTGGCACAGTTGGTAGTAACAGTCACGACAGCAAATGTAGGTGCCAAGTGCAAATGAGTTCAAATGTTTCTGTTGTTCAGAATGAATCCCCAAAGAAACATAACACCTTGCCTGGTTTGGATGCTATCGGCCATTTGGGCTGTACGAGTAGTCTTGTGTGCTTGACGAAGTTTCCGTACTGTTCTAGATTTTGACTGTCCCTTATAGCGCCAATTAATAGACTTCCTGATATTTAGGTAGCCTTTGATACCATTTTCTCTAAAGACTTTCAACGTGGTTTAGTTTACTGACACTGCTCTCTGAGATCAATCCTATCTCCTGCTATTCTTTCTCCATCTCACTTTACTGATTTACTGAATGCTTTGTTTTTAGGACCGTTTTGTTCATCCTTTACACTATCCATTTGGCACACTCACTAAAGTATCCTAAGGTGACCATCATGTTTAGCTGATTGCACTATTTATCCCTTTCTCTCGTAATTGCTTCACTGACTATATAGGCCTATAGATCATCTTTTTCATGTGGTTTAAACCAACTCTCCAAATAGGCTCCTGAAATCGAACCCATCTAAAACCAAATTCATGCTAATCCAAAACTGCCCACATTTCAATTGATGCAGAAAAAAATATTTCTCCACCAATTCCTCTGTGGCTGCTTACGCTGTATTCATGGAAGACAATACAATGTTCAGATCTCTCGTCCCATCCACGTATGTGAGGTACGGCACTCATTCACAAGGTGGCAGAAGTGTATAGGCCTAGAAGCATAGCAGACATAGTTGTAGAGATCCCCAGTCACTACTGATCTCACGTTCGCAAACCAAGCCATAATTATACCACACTGCACCTCGAACCTGGAAGGATCTCCATTCTGAGTTCCAATTTTCTCAACTTGAACGAAACTCGTCTTAGCTGCCCTTAGCATCTCCTCTGAGGCTCTGCTTCCTCTCTCTGGTCTCTGGCAACCGGACTGAATAGACGACTACAGTGATAACTGACTAGACACAGCGCTAGTGAATAAGCTGGTGCCCTGCGCTTTGCTTTAAAGTGGTGCTTTAGAACATGTGGAATTTACCATTACGCGTGCGATAGTTCAGTGTATCAAAGCAAATGACGTCTTTTGAGTTTTGAACCGTGACGTGCGTGGCATCACAACATTAAATCTAGCAACCGTGGTCCTATTACATCTGTAGTCGCCGGTTCTTCTGTAAAATCGATTATTAAACGTTTAATTTGTTAGTGATTGAAGTAAGATTCGTTGAAATCTATTTAAAAAAAAATTAAATTCAGGTGCCTACGACAGTCCTGCTTAAATGAAAATTGGTGACACGTTGAATTATAGACGTACAGCTGAAAAGCAAGTTGAAGCAGGTTGTGAGAGTTGGGCGTTGTGTAAACAGCCACGTATTCATAAATACAAATGATACAACATTCGCTGGAGTGATAATGGATAATTAAAGTTCGTTGTTATTTTATTTCTGTTTTTATTCCTGTAGGCATCATCTGTAAAATTTCAGGACAAGCTTATAGAATCGGGGACTGAAGGATATAGTGCGTAAGTTTACTGGCGTCGTGAGTGTCGGTTAGGGTGAGGTTAGGCGTCGTGAGGGTCGGTTAGGGTCAGGGTTAGGGTTAGTGTCGTCATTAGAAAACCTGGTATCGTCCGGCGTCCGCGCAGCATGCCAAAAGATACTGTATGATCTTTCAGCCCCCGATACTATAAGTTTGCTAAGAATGTTGCTTAAATAGAAGCTAAATTGATGAAAAATAATTCTTAATTAAAAAGATGTACTGATGAAAAATAATTCCTGCTTAAATGGAAGCTGGAATGGTTTAAACGAATTCATTGCCGAAAGTAGAAGCTGGATTGATGAAAAGAATTCTTGCCAAAGTAGAAGTTGAATTGATGAAAAATAATAATGCTAGAATGGACGAATAATTTACGACGCTAAACTACACTTTTACCTTTATTTCTGTTTGCTGTGATGTCTGTAGACAGCTTTAAAATTTCAGTATTTGTTGAGCAAGGGGAAGTGAATGTGGCCTTGACATTGATTAACACAATTCTTTTCTACATTGGTGTGTGACCTACTTTATCTCTGTTTTGTTGATACCGGGTAGTCTCATATCGGACTTGTGTGCAGTTACCAAGATAAAACATTACTTTTAAACATTTATTGATACAAATTATAACTTAAAATTTATATTTTGAAACTTGTTACATTTATAACATTTTTGTAGCACTTTTTGTAATAGTAAAATGTTTCTTTGCTGTCTGCAGAAAGATTTTTAATCTGTGAAAATTAATGTTTTAGGTTGTCCAGCCTGTGATGACGTTATTGTATTCCAAGGAATAATTTTCTTCTGATACTGTAAAGTTCAGAAAAGATGGCTGTAGAAGTCGCACGTGTTGCGGTAGTTGTGCTCAGCTACTGGACTATTTCTATATCGATGGTTTTTGCCAATAAGTATTTAGTCGGAGAGAAATCTTCAGTTGACATCTCGCTCTTCGTTTCCTGGGTTCAATGCATTGCAACTGTTGTCCTCTTGCTGGCCTTCACTGTTGGCCGTGCGTTTTACACGAAAAACTGGGAGTCAGCACGTATTTCATATTCTTCCTTTACGGCAAGGCCGGTTCTTCAGATGGCATTTTGTTTTGTTTTGATGTTGTCGTTCAATAATATGTGCCTTAAACTGGTTGGAGTCTCGTTCTATCAAGTTGCACGGTCAACCACAATTATCTTCGTCGTGATTTTCTCGGTTACGATACTCAAAAAGTCGGTGTCAAGGTGGATTGTGGGTTGCTGTCTTCTTGTGGCTACAGGATTCTTCTTGGGCATTGATCAGGAGAAAGTGATGGGGAGTCTGTCAGTGAAGGGAGTAGCATTTGGGGTGGCATCGAGTGTTTTCATTGCACTTACGGGCATATTTACAAAAACTGCCCTTGATGTTTTTGAACGGAATGAGATCAAACTGACTCTGTGCACAAATGCCATAGCCATTGTAATCTTCATTCCAGTTGTTTTGTTTACTGGCCAGTTGTCAGATGCTCTATCCTCAGGCCAGTTATCTGACCAGTTCTTCTGGGTGTTCCTCGTGGTCTCAGGTTTCTTGGGTACCATGATGGCCTGGATTAGTGCAAAGCAGATCAACGTCACTTCTCCGGTCACTCACCATATCAGTGCAAATACGAAGGCCATTCTCCAGACCCTCATTGCTGTTGTTTACTACCACGAGACAAAAAGCGGCCTCTGGTGGATTAGTGTCATCCTCGTCGTCATAGGAGCGTGCACTTATGCAATTCGCAGATACCACGAGGAGAAAACGACTCCTAAAGAGGAGGACGATATTGAGAAAAACTTGGGTAGGCAAGTATAATTCTTTAAGGCTTTTTGTATTGCAGGCTGTCTGTTCTGTTAGTAGTTAAGATTTAAATTGCATAACATGTAAATGTACAGCGCAGTGCGTTTGTCAGGCGCTTAATAAAGAAAAGATTATTATTATTATTTATTATTTGCAAGTGTTCAACTCAGCTAAAATAAATATTGTGTTAAATTTCTAATAACATTATATTTACTTTCTTCAAGCCAATGATTGTGTCATCTGTATTTGGCCAAATCTAGAAAGTCCTAAGTATAATTTAACCTCTGCTCTGTATAGATAGACCAGCAGATCGCATGAGAAAAGAAAATGGGACTTAAATACATTAGTGGGTGACAGTTGACATAATTTATATAAATCATGTGAAAAACAGTTGCCAATGCAATCATCATCATTGGTTGTATATGTACCTCATTGCTGTGTTAAAGGAAATCTTAAGAGGCATTGTCAAATTTAAAATGCACTGTGTTATTTATACACATGTAGTCTTCTGGAAGTTATTACCGGGTAATATTATTATATTATTATTATGCATTTATTAAGCATCAGTATCTAGTGACCAAGCATCAGTCGATGGTGCTGAGCAATTGTGAGTGAAGGAGTTATTCAAGGTCCCATCTCGGTTACCGTATCACGGGAGGCTCAAACCCGTACTCTTCGTTATAGAAGGCGAGCGCTCTAACCAATTGGTTCCCATGGAAAGCACGTGGTTTCTGGCACATTACTCTTTGGCAGGCATTCTTTGCAGCAGCAGATCCGACCATTTGTATCCTGGTGTTGGTGGCTCACATATTAAACCTCTGTCCTCTTGTACTTAATAATAATAATAATAATAATGACAACTTATATGGTACCGTAACACAGCCATGCCATTACAAGGGCGCCTTACAGTCAACCTGGCTGGAAACTTACCACTTTCACCCCATTTATGGTATCCAATGTACCACGTCCACTCCATTTAAGGTCCCCAATGTTTCCTGTTGCCCAACTTAAAAATGCGCTCCTGAGCTATCATAAGGGCATCGACAAATTTTACATGTACATAAAATTATGTAGTTTAGCTGCAGTGTTTTGAGCATTCCACTGTGCAAACTTTGACATAAATATATACCTCTAGACAATAATGCAACAGATTCTTTGTATGTGAATCTGATGCTTCTAAACCACAATATAAGGCATGGTTATTTGCTAATTGCTAATGTAAAAGATTTTTGCTGGTGTGGAAGAGAATAGTAACAATTTTCAAATTTAATTTTGGGCTGGATGACGGATGTTCTTGATATTTGCATCATGTGAATACATTATGATTTTGTTTTCAAGAGGCATCTAGTGCTATTTTGGTCACATCAGACTACCAGGGTATATGGAGAAATCCAAAGCTTGGATAGAAAAAGATATAGAAAAAGATTTTATTGAAATAATTGAATCATGCTGCATGTTCTTATGTCAATGTAATTTAATTAACTTTGGCTCCGTGCGTAATTGTAATTAGCAACTTCTATTGCGCCATTGTCTAATGCACAAGGCATCAACCGATGGCACACCAAAACCAAGCCGTAATCAGGTCAAATCCAAAAGATCAGTCCATGAGAGACAGCCTACGTGTGTGGGTTTACCACTGGTGACTCCTCTAGTTTACTCTGCGTTATTTGCTAATTGAAGTAAATATTCTATATCTAAATGGCTTAACATCATATAGGCAAGTTTTGCTCTTTGAAATCTTCAATTGCAAAACTGCTGTTGGTTTTTCAGAAGTCCCAAAAGGTAATTCAGAAGTTCCAAAAGGTAACTCTGAAGACGTTTAACAGTTCCAGCTGCACTGCCGCTGAAGTCATGAATTAAGCACAAGGATACAAGTAACATTCGATTCAACTTTGAGTTTATTCCATTGTCTGGTGTATTGTTTGATTTTGGGAGCATTGTTGCATTTTTGGGTGATCTGTATAATTGTTCACAGAAAATAGTAAGTTGTGTTTTGAAACTGAAACAGTAGTGACATTGTAATGTTTGATGTACATTTTACTGTCAGGGTAGTGGAAACAAATCAGTATAATTTTTGTATATACAGTCATTCAAACAAATTTCTGTAATTAATACCAGCTAACTATGTACATTGTACAAACTAGGTTTCTCCGGTTTTACTTTGTAACGCTTACAGTTCCAGTTAACAGACTTCCTGTTAAGCAGCCTTTGATACCATTTCTCTAAAGACTTTCAACGTCATTTGGTTTACTGACACTGTTCTCTTAGATCAATCCTATCTCTCCTGCTGTTCTTTCTGCATTAAGACTTTGGAAGCCTTGTGCCATTTCACTTTACAGATTTCCACAACACCGTGGAAATCCGTAAAGTGACCACATAAAATATTGTTTAACTAAATAGTCATTTTCATCAAGTACGTAAGTATATTCTTTATTGAACCAATTGCATATCCGCACTTTGGTGTACATACATTTAAACAGAGTATAACATTCTTATTATAAACAATCTGCGAGTGAGATTGTCCGCTTGTGGAATAAAACGGTCATGTAATTTCGGGCGCAGGGAGTAGGGGAAGATAAAGATACATGTAATTTGCAAATTAATTTTGTGGAGTGTAAGTCCTATTCAGATTCTTGTGAACAAATAGTGTTTCACTAAATGGTCATTTTTATGAGGCTCAATTGTCAATTAATTCTGTAAAATATGTCCTACTCCGATTCTTGTGAACAATTAGTGTTTCAATGAAAGGTCATTTAATATACAGAATAGTTTGTACATTGACTTTGCAAATTGCATGTTTGTAGTGCAGCCCTAAACTGATTTGATGGCCTTGTGGCAGACTGAATTTTCCTTTAATTTTTCTTAAACGTAATAATAAATTCCAAATTTCTAAAGTGCTACTCTAAGGCTAAGCACCAGCTTATTCACAATCACCAGCAGCTTATTCAGGTTTAGGGGCCCTACTTAGTGGGACCAAGGTCCCTTCTGGTCCCCCTATTGTAACCACTCGAAATACTTGTATGTAATATCATCTGTGTAATACCTGTTTGGCTGCAATAAAATGGTTATGGTTATGCTGAACATTGCTGACATGTCGGATCGTCATTTTCAGAATTGGGAGTGTGCTTAACTTGGCAACAAATGTTTATAGTTCCATCATGTCATGTTTGACTTTGCAGAAGTATTTTTTATGTTTATGTATTCTGTTGAACCATTCCATGTGGGTTTTTGACTTTGTCGTAAATTATTTTTCGTTTTTCTGTATCCTGCTGAATTGTTCATGCCATTCAGTGTGGTTTGTGTGGTTTTAAGTTAGTTGAATTTATGTTTACCAATTTGTTTAGCATTATTTTATTACATGAGTGCAATTCCAGAATTGCAATTAGAGCAGATAAAGCTTTGAGGCAGAGACTTATGGAATGCCATGGTTTAGATACTGTGTATAAAAGTTTTAGCAGAATTAATGGAATTAGAAATGTCATACATCTCATCAGTGTTCAAGCTTTGTACACATGTTTCACAGTTAGTAGGCACATCTCCACTGATGGGCATCGTGGTTAAAAAGCATTAGTGACTGCATTTCTCGCCCCAACATGCGAGTGGCAAGTCAGTGGACTCGTATGATGTAGTTCAGTTTAAACCCTGCTCCTGGGTTGAGCCTACCATACACTACTAGACAGTTGTGTACCCCACATTAAGCAGATGGAGTGTAATTCTGCATACAGTGTTACAGTGGACACCAGACATCGCCTGCTTCAACATAGACTGATTTCACTTGAGTGTAATAATGTATCGCGTCGGCTGCATTCTCGCGACCAATGCCAGACCGTTTGTAGCCACCAAATGGCACTCCGGGTGCGTAGGAATTGTAGGTGTTGATGAATAGCGAACCGCTTTCAAGGGCTGCAGCAACTCGATGCGCTCTGCCAAGTTCCCTGTTACAAAGTGAACATAAAAAACAAGTAACTGTGAATAAACAAATAGCTTTAGTAACTGGTGGGCAAAAACTTTATCACACTGCAAAATAATTGCTGTACTCTTATATATCGCAGTCAATTTCTCAACACCACTTAAATATTGCAGTACTGAGAAGCTAATTCACCAGGGCAGTGACTGTTCAGTGAAGCTTAGCACGTACCTAACCAAGTCTGCATGTCACTATAACAATGTTGAGAAATTGACTGTGTTATATAGACAACATAAATGAGGACATAACATCACTTGACTAACACTGAGTGGTGCAATGGACTTTACCAGCAACAGTGGAGATCGTTTATTAAGTACCCATCGCGCCAGAGGGCTGGCGCCAGGAACTGATGATGAGAAACACAAGTGATGTAACTTAACATTATTATAAAGGAGCTAAGACTACAGTATAAAACCATAACAGAAATGTTTGGCTACAATGGTATAAAAGTATTGGATTGTTGTACACTATATGGAATGTAAGACCACACTCGGGCAGCTAATAAGTGTTTTTATGCAGCATGCGCGGTAGAAAGTTATAGACAACATAAATGGGGACATAACATCACTTGACTAACACTGAGGGGTGCAATGAGGGGTGCAATGGACTAATACCAGCAACAGTGGAGATCGTTTATTGGTACCCATCGCCGCCAGAGGGCTGGCGTCAATGATGAGTGATTTTAAGTGACATTAAATAATTCCATTACACCACAGTAGTAAAACCATAACAGAAATGTTTGGCTACAATATATATAAACCAATAACTTTATAATACATTAAAGACAACTCTTTTGACACTCTGGAAAGTGACTTACAAATGATCATTACAGAAGAAAACTACAGTATAATGTTAGCAACTGTTACAGGCCATCCATTTGCAGCACAACTGAGGAATGAGAGAGAGCATCCTTTACTTGTTTAACTGTGAAACAGAATTTGTTACTAAAGGCAAAGCTGACAAACCTGGTGAAGAGTCCTCCAGCTAGACCAAACTCTGAATTGTTGGCTCGCTTGACAACTTCCTCCTCAGAGGAGAATGGAAAGAGACAAGCCACTGATCCAAAGACCTCTTCCTTTGCAATTGTCATGTCATCCCTGACTTCTGAAAGGATGCAGGGACTCAGGTAGTACCCTCCAGCAAGGGACGAGGTCACTTGGAATGATGCGTTCTCCACCACACAGGACCTTTGCTCCCTACAACATCCCAAAAAGATAGAGCAAAAACCACATGAATGGAGCAGTATTGAACGAATCAAAGGTCCTGAACATGAAGCCATTGCCATTGAATCGTGCTGCATGTTCTTATGTCTACGTGGTTCCATGTGTGTGCATGGACTGGTGACTCCTCTAGTTTCTGCTCTTTCAAGTAAATATTCTATATCTAAATGGCTTAACTTCACATAGGCAGACATGTTATTGGGTTTGCTCTTTGAGCGGTGCTATATAAATCTTCATTTTCAAAATTGCTGGTAGGCACTGGTAAGTGAAAAAAAACTCTTCACCATGTCCATAGAACACAGAGGATGCACTTGATGCCTGCTCTTCTTGAGCCAGTATTGAACAAATCCAAGGTCCTGGAAATGAAACCTATGCATTGCAGGATAGGCAAGTTACTTCCCAGCTTACACCCCTACCAGTTATACAGTATACTTATACTGCATGATGATGTGCCAACAATTACCCCAGGGTCGTTACATATAATCTGTTTGGCAGGGGTTTACACCCACAACCTTTTGATACAAAACTCGGCTTGCTAACCTAACGCTCTTCCATGACTTGCTCATCGCTGGGGGCCTCCCTGCTTAAAGACAGCCTTATTTTCTCGGAGTCTCGCACTGATACAATGCAATACAATACCATTGTGTTGCACACATTTGCAGCATTAGCATTAAGTTGAAGTTTGAATTAATACTAAGGTATAGCGTGGACTCGTTAACATGAAGTCATCAGAGGACATGCCTTTCGATACAGCGTGTAAAACAGGCTGTGTGTAAAACTGGCTAATGCTGAAACAGTAAAAAATTCAGTGCTACACTGCAGTTCTTGTACAGCATCTTAAGTTAATAGCTTCAAAGGACATAACATCACTTTGTGTTAAGCAGATTGGCACATAAGCTGGAAGAGCGTAAACAAGTCTACACTATATAATTAGCCACACAAATTATTTTATTCATCATTTTCAAATTATTTGTGCACAAACCTCTCTCTTTGCACCTTCTATGTAGTCTAAGACTTTTTCAAATTGTTCTCGGCTGATTGTGGCTCCAACTGTTGTGTCGTCATTCATTGGATTACCAATCTTCATGGCCTTCGTCCTTGCAACCAGTTTCGTAACAAAAGGTTCCCAAACGCTTTCATGCACATAGACCCTTGTTGCATTTGAACACACCTGATCGTATAAATAACACACCTGTGTTGAAACAATAAAGATAAAAAGCAGGTTTGGTGCACCTGACAATTGCTGCAGGTGAAAACAATGCACCTGTCAGCAGACAATCAATGAACACAGTGCAACATTGTTCTTTTAGTGTTTTCTCAACTAAGCAAATACAACTGAATGGAATTGAAGACAAGTTCTATTCAGAAAAAGCTATGCTGTGCCAGTGTGATTCTCGTTAACGATAACGATAACGAAAATGTTATTAGATTAACGAAAATAAAATGACTTCGTTAGCGATAACTATAACTATAACTAAAAATATCATTAACTATAACTATAACATATAATGAAAATAACACTAACGAAAATTCATCTTTATTTTCGTTAATACAAAAAAAATAGAAAATAGGAAGTGCAATATGGACGATTCGACATAAATGAGAACGAAAAATGCGATATTTTTATTATGCAATTTGTCAGTTACTTTAGAAACTCGTGTATTCATGAAGCTGAATGCACCCATGCTTCAAAGCCTTTCAAAGCTCTGAGCAAATTGTGAAATAGCGTGTTAATACGCACAATTTTGCTTATAGCCTTAATTATTGTAACTAAGTAGTATTAAAATTAACTAAAATCAAAATCCAATAACTATAACTATAACTATAACTAAAAAATAATACTAACTATAACTATAACTATAACTAAAATAAGTAAACCATTAACTATAACTGTAATTATAACTAAAATAAAATCTGTAAGGGAGAATCACACTGTGCTGTGCCCAATAAGTTAAATGCAAATTCAGTCAGGTTATTTATGTAAACCATAAATAAATTGACTGAATTTGCATTTAACCAATTGGGCACAGCATAGCACTGTATAAGTTGTGTATCAGCACAATCGATTGATACCTTGTCATGATATAGTGGCACTACATAAATGCATAATAGTGTTAATATCAGTAGAAACCAATACCATGATATGTGTGGAATTCAATTCAATTTTTCTCAGAGAGGTAAGGTAACTACTACAATACTTTACTACTTAAGTACTACTTTACTACTACTTTACTACCACAAGTACTTTGCTACTTTACTACTGTGAAGAAAACGGGTATTTGTCTTTGCCCTTGTCGTCTGTATTGACCCCACTTCTGGTACCACTGTAAAGAAAACGGGGTTCTTCGTCTTCCGCTTCTCTCAGGATGGCGAGGGAAGGCGCGTGTCGCTCAGGATGGGAGCGTAAGTAAGGCCTCCGTCGTCTTTCGAAGGACTTCGCTTCTGCCAGCCGACTACCTAGTCAATGTCACCCTTCAGGGAAGTAATGCCAGACAGTTTCAATAGCTATCTTTATTTCAACCAACACCTCAACAATCACCAACGCCTCTGAGCAAGCCCTCTCTCTCTCTACAAGCGACACCTAAAACAAAAGCGGTGCTCTATATATACCCTCCCCGAGGCAGGGAAGAGGCTGAGCCTAGAGAGGCTGAGGCTACGAGTCTCGGCCTAGAGAGGCTCGGCCTAGAGAGGCTGAGGTTACGAGGCTCGGCCTAGAGAGCTCGGCCTAGAGAGGCTGAGGCTACGAGGCTGGGGCTGGGGCTCGGCCTAGAGAGGCTCGGCCTAGAGAGAGGCTGAGGCTACGAGGCTGAGGCTAGAGAGGCTGAGGCTACGAGGCTGAGGCTACGAGGCTGGGCCTAGAGAGGCTGGGGCTACGAGGCTGAGGCTACACGAGGCTCGGCCTAGAGAGGCTGAGGCTACGAGGCTGGGCCTAGAGAGGCTGAGCCTAGAGAGGCTGAGGCTACGAGGCTCGGCCTAGAGAGGCTGAGGCTAGAGAGGCTGAGCCTACGAGGCTGAGGCTAGGGAGGCTCGGCCTAGAGAGGCTGGGCCTAGAGAGGCTGAGGCTAGAGGGGTTTCCCCGGCGGCGACATGCCAAGACAGAGAGGCAGAAAAGGCAGAAAATGGCGGCCACCCCAAAATTTGCCACACTACTACTTCACTAAAACTACAAGAGTTTTCTTGTTATAAGGTTAGAATCACTTAAAACGTGGGGACTGACCTGTCCCTGACTGAGAAAGTTTGCCATCATTGCACCTTTGACTGCATTTTCCAGATCGGCATCTTCAAAAATTATTAGAGGTGACTTTCCACCAAGCTCAAGGGTCACATGTTTAATATCCTAAAAAGAAAATGCCAAATGTACAAACATGTGAAAGAGTACATTTGAAAACATCACCACAGGTAATATTTACCCACTGTAGCGTGCTTCTGGTTTCACTGATCTAAGCATCTCCTGTGGATTATATATCTGAGAGTGAGTTTATTCAAACTGGGTGTGCTTGATAGTGTAGTGGTTAGCATGCTGGAGTGTCAATCGAGAGGTCAGAGGTTCAAATCCCACTCCAGGCCAGAAATTTGGTTAGAGATTTCTGCTCCACTAGCACCCCTAAGTAACTCAGCTATAATGAGTACACTGACCGCACACTGTCGGTGGGAAGATAAGACGGCAAGGGAGGGGACTGGCCACCCGCCTTCATATGCCAAGGCTACGAAAATGAAGTTGCTAACATGTCATACCATGGCTGGATTAAAGGATTGCTCTTCTTCTACTCAAAGTGACCATTGACTGACATCTTGGACATTATGAAAATAGTACCGTAGTTTTTAGATTAAGTACAGGCAACAAAGTAAAGATATCTTGCCTGTTACCACAAGAGGCATCAATCTTCCATTACCAGACCTGCTACAGGAATGCCTTTTCATTTCCTTATGCTTTCACAAATCAGTCAAAACACCTGTCACCTATTAGAGTAAAACTGCTGGTACAAGGAATAATGTCACTGACCTTAGCACAGGCTTCCATGACCTTTGATCCTGATGGCACACTGCCAGTAAACGACATCTTGGAAATATCTGGATGGCGGCTTAACATCTGACCCGTTTCTGCTGCACCCTGTAACAGTTTGTAACATACACTCATAGCTACCTTAGTGTCCTTGCAGCAGTGGCATTTACCAAATCGTTTAATGAAACACTTGAAAAATCGTTGTCCTCGTGGCCTTTCTGTCCAACAACATTTGTATGTTTGTGTAATTAATTTATAACTGAATTTGCTGGGGCTGTTTAAGATGTGCATGGCAGTCCAGTAGACAGCTTTTTGGACTGTCAATCGAGAGGTCAGAGGTTCAAATCTCCACCAGGGCAGTATTTGCTTCAAGATTTCTGCTCCACCTGTGCCCCAGGCCAACTGAGCTGTAATGAACACCAACCTTACACTGTCCATGAGAAGATGAGATGGTGAAGGGAGGACTGGCCATCCACCTTCATAGCATGCCAAAGTTAAGAAAATGAAGTTGCCAACACTTCATACCCATGGCTGTCTCTCTAGGCTTGCTTAAGGGACTGCTCTCCTTCTTGCTAATGGTGCTTATGGAACAGAGCTTGTAGAATGTCTGTATAAAGCAGGTATATCAACTCCTAATCTTTAGGTTGATAGTCTTGTACACTAGCCATTACATAAACTCCTGTGCAGACCACTAGGCTTGTGTTTAAAGGAAAGACGTTCACCACCTGTACGTACCTGAACTACGTTAAACAATCCATCTGGAACCCCAGCCTCAGTATAAATCTCAGCCAACATGACTGCAGAAAGAGGAGTCAGTGGAGATGGCTTAAACACCATTGCATTGCCACAAGCAAGAGCAGGAGCTGACTTCCAGATGACCATCTGTGATGGATAGTTCCAGGCCCCGATTGCACCCACTACACCAAGCGGCTCTCGTCGGGTGTAAGCAAAGCTGCCATTTGACAAAGGCAAGTGCTCACCTACAAAGAAAGCATCAGGTTGGACTGTTCAAAGTAACCATTGAGAATATTATAGAAAATGATACAATATATAAATAACACATGCCTACAATTCAGCCAGTGGACTTAAGATGAGGTAACAAATGCTGTACAGTATTTACTAGTAAATATATTGTATTGTATTTGAAAACTTGTACAGTGCCTCTTACAGTTTAAGATATTCAGAGGCACTTTCAGCATGGGAGCCCTGAGGGAATAGGAGAGCCTATAAGCAGTGAACAGGAATGACATGCCCTTTTGTGTTTTGAACCATCTACTGGAGCGGTCCAACCTGACTTTTTGTGGTTGGACCATCTATTAGGATGGCCTATCCTGCCTTTCTACATTTCCAGATGGTTGTCAATGCTGTAAGCATGTTCTTTTGATTTTTAAACTGAAACTAGTGACAGTCTCAGGTGGAAGCTAAGTATATGACACAATGGACTACTCATTGCCAAGTCTATAACTAAAATAGTTGCAGGTTTGAACCTGGTGAGGGAACTCCATGGGCAAGTTTGTATAGCGCATTTTAAGTAACTGACAAATATAACTAAACTAACTGATCAAAACAAAAGCGTTTTAAAACAGTCTACAAACATACGCTGCACAAAGTCAAAGTCAATACCATGAATAATCTGATACCCTGCACTACTTTTCGAGTGGCACTTTAGGAATTTGGAGATTAGGATTACAGTTAACCTCTATAACAAAGCATTATAATTTTGTATCAGTGCAAACTGGAAAGTGAAACTGCAAGCCCTGTGATGACTGGTTCCATGTCCAGTACCTGGGCACTCATCCAATCCTAGTTCAACAGCTAAAGAAAGGAACAAGCACTTTCTCTGAGGCACCTTTACCTGTTACATAAATCGATTTCCAGTTTAAAAATAGTTGATATTGTATGTTTAAATGCAGTGGTTAACAAATTAACAGTATAACATTACCAACAACGGAAGCAGCGAGCCCGGCATAGTACTCAAGCGTATCAGCGCAGCCTTCTACATCCAGTCTTGCTTCCCATATTGGCTTGCCATTGTCGTGAACTTCAACTTTTGCAACATCCTCACTGTACTTCTGTTTCAACAACAGTTACATAAAAAAAACTTAGCTTCACTAACAGGCACAGAAACCACAAGGGATGCACAGAAAGTACAAAGGATGCACAGAAAGTACAAAGGATGCACAGAATGTACAAAGGATGCACAGAAACCACAAAGAATGCACAGAAACCACAACAGATGCACAGAAACCACAACAGATGCACAGAAACCACAACAGATGCACAGAAACCACAAAGGATGCACAGAAATCACAACAGATGCACAGAAACCACAAACGATGCACAGAAACCACAAAGGATGCACAGAAACCACAAAGGATGCACAGAAACCACAAAGGATGCACAGAAAGTGCAGAACCTTACGGCACAGAGTTGATTCATATATTCACTACATAGGTTTACATCGTGGGGCGCGGTGGTGTAGGGGTATGTTTGCTGTTTGGTGCCTTGCAGCCGGAGGGTTGAGGGTTCCAATCCACCTCAAGCCGCCGCGTAGGGACCCTGGGCAAGTCCTTCACTTGCAATTGCTCATGCGCTTCGGCGTGAAACTCCGATTCAGTGTCTGCGCTGTAGTCGGGAGGCGCCTCTGAGTAGAAATCTTGAAGGGGCGCTATAACAAGTGCTCATACATACATACATCTAATCTAGTCTAATTTAAGAATTTCTAGGGCGCTGCTGTAATAATGTTTACGGCATCAGTTGATGGTTGCTACTAAGCAAAATCATTGAGCAAGCCAAATTCCAGGGCGAATCTGGTTGAAAGCCAAGAAGAGAGTTCAAGAAGACATGTAAACAAACTATGGAGGAAACGAGTCAAGGAGGTGATAGTTCCTAGTTGAGATCTGGTTTTACATGACAGTTTTAAAGCAAAAAACTGCTTTTAAAGCGTTCATTTCATCCTGCAAGTCATTTGCTCGACATAAAATTTAATTAGTAAGAGTCTGAAATGATGTTTTGAGCTTACTCTGAGTAGTTCTGATGCTTTTCGAAGAACCTTTCCCCTCTCTAATCCAGACAACTGTGACCACTTTTTGAATGTCGCTTTAGCACTGTCAACAGCATGGTCAACATCTTCTTGACAAGAGCATCTCAGAGTTGTGAGTACTTTACCTAACACGTTATTAAATGGCAATTATATAAGTAATAAGCTCTGGAAACTTTTGCTATTTGTACAACACTTTTTGAGATGTTAAAAAGGAGCTATATCAAGTATTGTGACATAGACATACACTGTGGCCTATTTAAGAAATTTTAATATGGACAAGCACGATCCTTATGTGGGGACCTTGTCACCAATTCAAACGAGCAGCAGTGGTGATGGATACTGCCCAATATATTCATTGAAAAACGAGCATGGCAAGGCCTTACGGTAGCTAAACGTGTACACTTACATACAATGCATACACACAATTTGATTCAACTGCGTCATTTAAATTTTTCTCAATAAGTGCTTCTTGCTTACTTGTTTTACGTAGGCCTTACCTTATTAATCGAACTTACTAATTAGGCTGTTATCGGATTTACACTTACATCAGCCTTGTTTACATTAAATGCCCATGTATTTACCGGTTGCTGGTTCATTGATAATTATATCGTTGGAGCGATTGGAATTCATCGGTTGTAGTCGCTTTCCATCCAGATAGTGGAGGGGTTGGTTCCAAGCATCGGAGACATTTGCGGAAGCAATGCTTCGGAAGGAAGGAGACAACATATTAATTATCTGCGGACTTCTCCTGAATACAGGCAGAAGCCGTTTGCAGGGAACGTCCAAATGAGCCACATTCCCGATCGCCGTTCCAAACACGTGAAAAGTATTGATCCACTTGGCCATTTAAACTATTCACCTTTGACCTCCTTCATCCCTGGGTGATGGATAAGTATTTGCTCATTCCATTACTGCTCAGAGCATGCTCGGAGTAGCCTGTTGATACGCCGTCCATGCAAGGAATAATAGGCCTAGTCCTATTATATTGATTCGTAATCATTCATTATCCAGTAATCTTCGATTTTCTTTAGAGCCTCCTAAAGGCTAAGTCACAAACTAATTCAAAAATCAGATCGAAGCTGTTCTGTTTCAACCACAATGTAAGAGACCAAGAAGAAGAATATTCTTTATTGAAACCAATTATTGCATACCGTAAAAAAAAACTCAAGCATGTAATAACATTAAAGATGATTACGCTACACAGTTCGTCATTATGTTCCATATTATAGGTAGAAGTAGAAGAGTAGAAGTCATTAGCCAATAGGTTAAGTCTGGGTCAGTCACCAGTCTTGGTCAGTCTGCCTTTTTGGTTTTAGTTGACAGAAGCAGAAGCAGCTGCGAGTTTGCAAACTGAAATTCTTTGCAACTGTGTACTGACTAAGACAGTGAATGGTATTTTAAAAATTATGAAGTGATAAATGATAATAATATTAAATAGACTGCGATGCTGAGGAATGTCCGTATGAAAAATCCACACCCCGCTCCGGAAGTCACGGCGCATTCCGCAGAAGGACGTCATCTAGCGTTCAAGAATCCTGCGATATTTATCGAATTAAATCTTCAACTAGAATGTAAAAATGTTTGCGGATAAAAGCATTATCTATATAACTTTTCTGGGTCTGATCGGACTGTCATTTGCCAAGGTAAGTGAGTGTTTCTGTGCTATATTTTAGTGCTTGTGATGCATTGTATGTAAATATGTGGCCTGCAAGGTTAAAACATCCACCGTCTCCATCTCCATATTTACAGACCTAAGTAAGTAAGTAAGTGTATTCTTTATTCTACAGACTACAGCAATTTTGCTGCCAAAGTAATAGTTGTTCTTTGCACACCTTTGTATTAGCCCACGTATTTTATTTTACCTACAGGTGCGCCTCTTTGTTCGTTGTTAAGTCTATTAAAAATGGCATTTTTTAAATTTGAGCTGGTGTGTGACTGTGATCCAATTTAACTTGAAATTTTGAAACAGGTTCATGGAGATTTTATGATATTGTGTTCAATAATTATTGTAATATTTTAGCTACTGTGTACATTAGAAATTGCTTGACTGTTAACCAGATTAATGTGATGTAGGCAAATGGACGAAAGTGTGTTGAATAATGCACACGTTAAGTACTTGTATACATGTAAAGTATCAAGTGCTACGCTTCAAAGAATCCAAAATATCTTGACCAGAGCTATCTATAAAACTTCAATGTATGAACTTATATCACTGATCCTAAAATCTTTGCATTGGCCACCCATAGAAAAGCGAATAACTTTCAAGACTGGGCTAATTGTATACAAGACAGTCAACCTTGCTATCCTCAGTCTTTGCTGACTCCAAAGACTTGTATATACTAACTTTTCTGCTACTATTTCATTAACTTTGTATGTACAGCGCTGTGCATTTGCCAGCATTTACTTACTTACTTATGCTCAACCAGATCTTCTATCAATCTTCTTCTTCTTTATCAATCTGACTATTCTGTGAACAAGGACAGCTCACGGTAGGCACACCTTTATTGTTGTGGGCTCTAGACTGTGGAACTTTGCTGGCAAACAGTTGCTCTTCAAACTCTGTTCTGGCCTTCTGATCTCGACTTAAACTCATTTTTTGTGCATGTATTTCTTCGATAGGCCAATTCAACGTCGTCTTGGATTTCCCTCTTGGATTTTGACTGGAATTGCTCTGAAGTTTGGCTATCAAATGATTTTGCTTGCTAATGACCATCTGATCATTCCTTGAGCAATATTACAGTGGTGCTGTAAAAGTTCTTCAATTAGATTGAGTTAGATCAGATATCTCACATGGGTCAGGGTGATGGTTGAATGATAATACACAGGCACAAAGAACAAAAGGATGCAGGTTTGATACACGCTAGACCCTATAAGGTTGACTCAGCCTTCCATTCCCTCGGGGCGATGGTAGAATGAGCAGCAGTAGGACAGATCGGCATGCTTAACAGGCTGCCAACCGTTAGGAATGGTGCCTTCATTCGGTCGCCATTCCTTGCGATTTACTGCTTGTAACCCATTTACTCAGCTTCTCCTCTCGCTTTCGTCCAAGAGGAAACCGATAAAATTTAATTTCTTCATCGTTTCTATGTCTGTTCATACAATCTTTCACACAAGTCGACGGCATTTTAACATTTGTTTTGACTTACGTAAACATTGTCACGTGATCCAGAGTGAATGCTCCTATCAGGTGAATGTAATGGCTACTTGCTTTCTCACTAGCTTTTGAATTTGCAGGTCAAAAATGATCTGGAACCATGGGTTGCATTCCACTGTGGCCGACCAGCCATGTTCCAGAAAGCTCAAGGTTGGACTGCTGACAATTCAACTGACTGTGTGACCAACCCTGAGGACATACTCGCTTTCTGCAAAAAGGTATGGCGCTAGAGTTCAGTCTGTGTCATGAAAGTTGACAATTCTTAGCACTGCTGTGACAGCAGTATGATCGTTCCAACTCGACTTAACCATAGCAGAATAAACCTGATGAATATAATGTAATAAAATCTTAAGATTCACAGAGCTCATCAGTTTCTATTGCTAGGTATATTCCATTTTTACTGTGAATCGTCTTAAATGCTTGTAAATATTTTAAATTATTTCTTTCTGCTTAAACAAATGTTGCTGTTCTGAGCATGGGATTCTGGAGGGAGGAAGGGTGGCATTTGCCCTTCTGGATTTTGCACATATTTTACAAAATTTACTTATCATCTTAGTATTTAACAATGAATGGCTATGATTTTTCATATTTTTAGTTTTATCCAAGCTAGTCAAGATAACCTGAAATATTTAAAATATATAAAAACATTGAAACTTTTAGCAGTTTTGTTTTGACATAGACGTTCAGATATAGCTGAAAATGGATCCCAGAACGCTGACAACAGACCCCCATGTCATGTCAAATGCGAGTGCCAAGGGTGATGCGATAGTTGCTTTCAGCACTCTCCTTTGTCATCATGCCAACAATTAAATTTTTTGTCTTACCTAAAAAATTCCTGCGGACGCCCATGGTTCTGAGAATCCTTTGAAATCCGTCTAAATCATTTTAATTATTTTAATTTTGACTGTAAAATTTTGTTCTGTTCTGGATTGTACACTTCTAGTCGTTTCCAGACCTGGATGTCAGAAACTATGTTGAAGTTGACCGAGAAGTTGTTGTCGAAGGCTGGTGTGATTTTGCGGGTGAAAACTGTCACCAGAGTTTCATGGTTCAACCATTTCAGTGCATGGGTGAGTCTCACCTACATTTACAGTTGGCAAGTGCTGATAGTAAATCAGTAATACAATCATTAGGTATCCAAGAAACGCTTGCTAGACAAATTCATTCATTGAAGACTCTGTGGGTTGGGACATGTAGAGAGAACGAGAGTATGCCAGTTGACAGAATCCCACACAATGAACTACATGCAAGATTCGAAGGAAAAAGAAACAAAGACAGACCAAGACTAGTCTGGATAGATAATATAAATGAGGATATAACATCACTTGGACTAACACTGAGGGGAGCAATGGACTTGACAATTGACAGAGGACAATGGAGATAAATTTATTCGTACCCATCGCCGCCAAATGGCTGGCATCAGGAACTGATTATGATGATGAAGTGCTGATAGTAAATAAACAAACTTTGGAACTGTCTGTGATGAGGCCATTTTAATCTTAATACAAATCACAGATTAGTAATCTGAAGTCAGAGCTTTTGTGATGCCATGTTGGATAAAGCGTAGCTGCAAGAGGCATATAAGGATTTGTTAGATAACATTCCAGTGCCTTTTAGAGGTACATTACGGGTGCCTCATAAATGTATATACATACCGGTACACGCATAACTAGACATACTTACAGAAAATATAATTCGTACATGCTCTTGCATACAAACATGCATACATACACGTTGCTGTTTAACTTTAATGATAAAAGTGTACTGAAAGTGACTGGGAAACCAATGCAGGTCATCATTAAACAGTCGTGGTAAACAGTGATAATGTAGTTTTGGAAGCGCCTGAGAACAGACAGTAATTCCACTGGTTCAGGTTGTGAGCACCACTGATGAGTTTTTTCTTGAAGTGGTGCTTTATAAAAGTCCGATTACAATTACTATTACACTTACAACATTCTATTATTCGTTCATTCATTCAGAGCATTTATTTAGCACCTTTTCAAGATATAGCACCTTTCCAAGCGACTCAGAGTCGCTACAAGCCCAGCCTTGGTGGAAAGGAACAGTTGTGTTTGTAGAAAATACATGCAGCTTTTCTAGTTAAGACAACATGCAGATCTAAAAGGAGGCTATTCCATGTGGATGGCCCAATCATTGAAAGAGTGCAATGCTGCATTGTTGAATTGTGAGATTAAGGAACAACTGACTAGTTAGTTCTTAGCAGTGGAACGAAGATTTCTTCAGCCAGCCAAACCTGATATTTATGTAAAACATAACTAGCCAGAGATATTCCCTAGTTAGCAGTGCCAACCCAGTTCAAAATCTTGAATTTGTGTGCTCGGAAATTGGCTGCTAAGGACTGCCTTGGCCCAACACCATGCGTTTGCTGGTAGTCAAATAAAGAATATTCTTACTTACTTTTTTACTTACTTTGCCATTGTGAGCCCATCTGTGTTGAATGACACCCTCTCAATCCGTAGTAAGATTTTGGTTGAAGTCCCTCTCTCATCCCTCCGCTGCTTGAAGTCTTTCTTATTTCCCCAGGGCTGTCATGCTTGAGTGCACCTCTGAATAGTTTGCCTTGTACTGTAAGAGGTGCTTTATAAATGATCAGATATAAATGATCAGATACGATACGATACATTGCAAACAAAATGTGAGATATTGTCAAATTTTAAAATTCCCCAACATGTCTAGCAGCTGCCTGCATGAAGCATGCATTCAAAGGCCCAGTTCTCCCAAAGAGAATAGATGACACTTCAGTAGTTGATCAGGACTTATACTAATAGTTCATGAGTTCAATCTCTTTCAGTTGTGATTTTGTTTTTTTGCAGTTGGTCCGTTCGTTATAGTCAGTCCTGTAGTGCCAGATCATTGTTTGACTGATCAAGCAATTAGATCAACTGAATGCAAGATGTCGACTGTATGGAAGAGTGTGGCGTCTAGATCGTGTGCCAAACACGGAATGGAAACCAGCTGGTTTGCCATTATGCAGCCTTGTGACATCGGCAAATTCAGCGGAGTGCAGTATGTCTGCTGTCCATCCGGTGATGGTAAAGTATTCTTCATTAATCATATTTTAAAGCATCAATATAATTTAACCGGATGAGCTGCAGCCATTCCAGATGTCATTAATAGTCTCTGGACAAATTTTATAACTCCCTTTGAAGGATTGCACTGAAATTGTGTGAAATAATGAAATATTTAAAAATAAAAATTGAATACAAAGTTGCCCTGAATTAATGTAATATCTGAACTTTCTTTCTTTCTGTTATTGACCTGACTACATTTGGTCTTTCATGCCCTGTCATACTATGCTATGTGCATTAGACGTAAGCACCATAGGGTTTGCTAATTTATTATAATTATTATTGATTATCGATTACTGATTGTTATCATATGTCATTATTTATTATTGACTACTAATTGTTATTATGTATTATTATTGATTAATTATTATTATTATGTATTATTATTGATTACTGATTGTTATTATATATTATTATTTATTATTGATTACTAATTGTTATTATGTATTATTATTGATTAATTATTATTATTATGTATTATTATTGATTACTGATTGTTATTATATATTATTATTTATTATTGATTACTAATTGTTATTATGTATTATTATTGACTGATCAAGCAATTACATACCCATGAAATATCGAAAAAAATTATGAAAAATATTGGTATAATAAGAAGAATTTCCCACTTACTCCCCCCTTAGTTTTGAAGAACCTATACTTTGCTCTAATTCAACCTTACCTAACATATTGTAATTTCATCTGGTCCTCTACTTACCCAGCTCATCTAACTAAATTAAAACTATTGCAGAAAAAAGCCATACGAATCATAACCAAATCCTCATTCAATTCTCACACCAAACCACTTTTCTATGATCTTAAGATTTTAAATATTGACCAAATTAGATACGTGCAAACATGTGAATTTATGTACCAGTATGACAATAATCTCTTACCTGCTGCTTTTCTATCCTTTTTTACTCCTGTCACGAAATCTATAGCTACTAGAAGTAATCGAACTTATATGTCTACATATGCTAGAACCAACACCCGTAAATTCACAATGCAGTACCAGGGTCCCCTCACTTGGAACAATTTACCTAGGGATATCCAAGGTGTTACTAATCTATCTTACTTCAAAAGACTTACTCGTACATTTCTTCTTCACGTTCTCTGCCCTCAGGCAGGTTCATATGTCCAACGACGCCATTTTTCTCTGTTCTCTGCTTCTCTTTTCAGTCCGCTGTATCCCTCCTCTGCCAACATCCAGTCCAGTAGCATTGTTCTTGGCCTACCTCTCATCTTTTTCCCCTCCATTCTTCCCTCGATGATGTCTCTTAGTAGGGTGTCGCTCCTTAAGATGTGTCCTATCCATTTCTTCTGCCGCCCCGTATAGTGCCTATCAGTGAATCTTCTTTCGTACATACTAGGGTGGTCCTTAAAATGAAAGTTGAAAATTTGGAAGTCTTACCCCTCAATATTGTTCTTTGTGTTAAGAAATGATATACAATTTTTTGGGGAATTATTGGGTGTTTTGAAAAGGTGCCACAAGCTACTAGTTGTAAGTAACTGTTGAATGTAAGAAAAAGTCACATTCACTGTTAACTTTTTTTGCAAGAAAAGTCACATACCTTGTAACAAATACTGTTCTTAACAGGTATTAGGTAATTAGGTATTTATGATAGCAGGAAACTGTAGACTCCCTAACTGATTACATACAAAATAAATTATAAACAATTTTACAGATAGATTTAACAACTCGTTAATATTTGCTACGGTCGTCAGTTCTTAGTTACTGTCTGCTTCGGTGCATATGGATACTTTTGCTGATGTTGCTCCACAACTGCAGTAGGAATTGTTTTTAGGTCCTCATTCTTTGTGAGAATACTATTGAAATTCTGCACAAGTGCATCTCCCCTTTCGCACAGTCGTTAACGACCTTCATTGTTTGAACAAACTCAATGGCACCTTGGTAGTCAGGTGGCTTTTCCCATTCGAGTGGATCAACTATCAGAAACTCTGTTGGAAGACTCGACACTTCAAAGAAACTACATGAAGATTTGGTCACGAAGTTAGAAACAGTCCGGGGGAAATGTCGGGGGGGGGGAAATTCGCTGAGAAGCGTGTTGCAGCAACTTCAACAATTAGCCTTATCCGTTTTGGAGGGTGCTCTTGTGTTTCCAAGACCTTCACCAACTCACGCTTGACTGCAACAGAGACGTCAGGATCAAAAATGAAATGATAAAAGGTGTCTTTAAAAGGCGCTGCTAGCCGCTTTAGAGACAGCTTTGATTCCATAATTAAGAAGCTTGATGAGGAATGCCAAGTTGCTTGCAAGAGCTGCAGCTATAAGCAGAGCTAAAACCAGTAGCGGACATAAACCTTGGAGGCAAAGATAGCAAATTTCTGTATACCAGCTTTCTCACGTTTAATCTTGACAAACTGTGCATGAAAGGGCGTCATTTTGATTGCACAGATGACACGAGCCATTCACCTGGCTTGATGGAGTGCTCCTGGTTTCATAAACCAGATTCCTCTTGCAAGGAATGCCACCGACGTAGATGATTGTCAGTTCCAGCAGCTCCTGATAGTCATCATGTGCTTGTGTTATCACCAACTGCTCTTTGCAAAACACTATAATATCTTCATTGTCTGCCACGCCATCACCAAGAGTTGTGTACTGTTCCCGGTGTTCCGTGTCTATAAATTGTCAATGTTGCTCGAAACATTTAAAGAACAGAATGTCAGGACCAGTTGACTGTATGTCACACGCAATAAAGGCCTTATCTGCAGCAATTTCCATTATGTGATGGTGACATGAAAGATGGAGTGTCTTCCCATCTGTAACTCGATTGGTGTACAAGCTACAAGATTAATGCCACTATTGCTACTGTAGTGGTTGTATCAAATGACATTGCCTAAACGCAGTCTTTGATAGTCCAGTCTTTCAAGCAGTCTACCACTGCTTTGGCCATTGCTTCACCTGTTCCTGCTGGCAGCTTGGGAACACCTCCAAAAATAACCACTGGTAATCTTTCAACTTTGTCACCTCCAGATAGTTCAGGAGAAATTAACTCATAACTAACATCATTATTCGCCTGTTTTCCATCTGAAAGGGAATATGTCGATTTTCTGCAGAGTCCAACGAGAACTTCGTGACGAGTGTGGCACCTCTTAATCATATTATAACTTTACATTTTTGGGGGTTTAATTTGTTTTTCATTACATATAACAATATCCAGGGGTAAGAAATTTAAAAGTGCCCATTTGGTTTTTTATGCCACATAAGGACCACCCTAGTACATACATACTAAATATTGCCACATGATCCCGTGCTCCTTTTCTCACAGTCCTTGCACTTGTACGTGCATACTTATCTATCCAGTCTTACATTAATATGATTAGGCCCCTACTTAGCGGGACTCGTCCCTTCAGGTGCGCCTTTTGTTCCCTGATAATCTGTGTATATAAGTTTTTGTATTTATACTTTTGATTGCAGAAAATGCTTTTTCTTTACTGTTTTGTAAGTGTATTTGTCTTGTCTTGGGATCAATAAATGAATTGAATTGAATTGAACAATAAATGAATTGAATATTGATTGCTAATTGTTATTATGTATTATTGTTGATTAATTACCAGTGCAATCAGTTCAGTGCTTTAATTTCAGTATCTATTGAAGTGGTCAACAGCTTTCCAGCCCAGGTCAGTGAGTTTAGTTCCACTCCTCAGCCAGGTCAGGATTCTCCTGGAGATGACGTTTATCTGGATCTTGGAAATAAGCCAGAGAATGAGCATTCACGATATGTGCAAGCCAGAGCAGAGCTACAGAAGAAACACAATGACGAAATCTCCAAGGTGAGTTTACGAATAATTTGTTTGTAAGCTCGAGATAAAAAGCATTTGACTTAAAATATTTATTCTTTGTTGTCGACTGAATGCAATTTCCTCTTTGATGTCATGGTGGTGAATTGTTGTTTAATTATGACTGTACCTGAAAAGACCCAAGTAGAGTTGGAAAAAATCTAAACTTGGGTTTGATGCTGCTCCGAATTGGGCTGGAATTGGTGGATAATTAGGTGAAAACCACATATTTCTATGTGCATGAACCCACATTGGTGACTCTTCTAATTATCTGGGCTTTGTTTTGCTTGCTAATTAATGTTCTGTCTGTTCTTAATGACAGTTAAGCACCATTTAGGTTTGTGTAGACAGCGCTTATGTGAAGTACTTGAAATGTGCATTATTAAATTCTAGAAAACTAACTAACAAACATAACAGTATGTGACCACGGCCAAGAAAAGGGATCACTTGTCGGGAATGGACTTATTAACAGTTTCAATAAGCTTATACATTAAGGAAGGTTCTGTCTTTTTTACCCAAAATTTATAAACTTTTTAAAGAAAATATGAAATATCATTTCTGGCGGCAATTAAATGTTTAACCTGTCTCTACCCAATGCGTTGATACCTTATTTTGGCCTTAATGCATCATCTTAGTTAGTTAAACAGCGAGTCTTTAGCTGCATATGCATTAATTAGAATGCATATGCAGAAATCAATAATCACGGTATTACGAAAAAAGACCATTTACGGCTGATCTAGTAAGCGACAAGTTGGCCCTTTTCTCCATTGCAATTGTAAGGATCATGTCAATAATGAAATAGTTCATGCATACTGCACAGCACATTACCTAGTAGATATGGTTTAGAATAAAATGTGATGCTTTCCTTTTAGTCATTTACTAGTTATTGTGCTTACCAGTATCTCGTACTTTGAACATTTGAATTGCAAATGTAGTCATCATTGTTGCAGCTTTTTCTGTCAATCAATGTAGTTCTTTTTCTTTTCCAATTTAGATAATGGATGCGTGGGATGAAGCTCAGAGAGAAGTGGAGAAAATGAGAGCCAAAGACTCTGATATGGCAGAAAAGCTGGAGAAGAAAATAACTGCGGTTTGTATATATTCTTTTGCATTTTGAAAAGTTCACGAATCTTTCTATATGATCCAGCAAGTGCTTTTTCACTACAGTTTTAAATTAATGAAGTTTTAAATTTTAATTTAATAAGGCATGGTTTCAGTTTGATCTAATAGTAAGTCCTTACTTAG
>JACEVL010000421.1:330979-447338 GCA_020284085.1 Aporrectodea caliginosa | reverse complement strand
GGCTCCGCTAAGTAGAGCTCCCAGGCTTGCAGTACACTCTCATGAGGAAAGCCAATGTACTTAACTATAGTCTAAACTAAGCATATTAAAGAATAAAAAGATAAATCTTGACTAATGACTAAGCAAAACATATTTCAGATTTAACAATCAATTTATGTGAACAGCTACATGTATGACACAATGTAGGCCCACATTTAATCGCATTAATAAGATGTGGATGGGGTCGATCAGTTACTGCTGTTGCATCAAGCAGATTCTTTGGAGCTCTGGGTCAAATATTATTATTATTTCCATTTAAAAAGTGACGCATCCCTCTTTTGATGGCTGCTGTCCCTTGAGACAGTTGACTGTCTCTTAGCTCTGGTCACTTCGTAAACACGTCATTTTGTTCACACTGAATGGCCCTCAAAGATTTAGAACTTTCGGCTTGAGACATCATCATTTCTGCTAGCGAGTAATGTCATGAAATGGAAATTGATGGAAAATACGTCAGCGTCATTTTCAGACATATTCTACCAGGAAATATAGCAATCATGTTGACGATAAATGATGTTTTAAATCAGAAGGTGAAACAAGACTATGCCTACACTGGTGAGCGTCTTCAAGGTTCTCGAATATCTAACTTTTACATATATCCATATACGATTCACAATATTTTGGGTTACACACTCGGAATAAATATAAAAACCACCTAGGTTTCTACTCTGACTATATCAAAAACTGAAACCGTTGTCGCAGAAGCCGTTAAATAGAGAGCGAAACAGTGCATATTGTTTCTGGCTGTCAAAGGAGTTCCGCGCGGAAGAAGTTTTCCTCATTGCGTTACAAGGTGATAATGGATCCAGAAGTTTCCTAGGACACTACTCGAGTGCTTAATGGTGCTTCCTCCAGCATTTGGCTTTCCTCCATTTTTAACGACTTGGGATATTTTTATACCATCGCTCACAGATACTTTAAAAGTAAATTACAGCTATGGTACAGGCAACTTCTGGTCAGTGGACATAAATTTGATTAAAGTTTAGATTTCTTCTGATGATTTCGAAGTTTTTGCAGAAGAAACCGGCGAATAATGGTTTCAAACGGAAAAGTACTTTTCATGGCAGCAAATTCATCCATTGAATCTGTAAACGGAAGACTACAATCGACACGACATCTGAGTTTCAAATACGTTGCGATAAAACGTCTTCCAATAAAATAGTGACACTTGATAGAGTTACGCCAATCCAGACAGTCTGATATTAGTTTCTTAGCATAGTATATTTGTCGGGCGAAGAAGTGTGCAAACGTTGAGTCGCAAGTTACCTCACATTTTCGCATATCGTCATTTAGAGGACATAAATAACAAAAGAGTGTGTGAAAACCAAGCAACGACTGTATGTCACCATCGAAAAACGAGTCAAGCGGTGGCAGCAGCAAAACATTCGCAAATGCAAACTTCTTAAAATCGCTCTGTAGATCAGGTTCATGAAGAATTCGTTCGCATAAATGCAGCACTTCGTCGTATTGGCGACCCTTGTAAAAGTGTAAAGCAGGATAGCAGTCCACTGTGTTGCACTGGATGCCAAAGTCTTTTCGAATCGCACTGTAGAATGATGTCATATTTTCTAAGGCATGGTTCCTTAGAACACCAATAAGTGTTTCTTTAACCGTCATAGGATTCACATTTAAAGTCACATTTGCTGTCAATGAATCTGTTCTGCGATAAACGCATTGCCTTTCTACATTGAAACAATAACTTGAATACATCGGAGATCTCGACTTTCGCTTTATTAAAACCGATAAACAATGATCTAAAAGAAATGCTGAAGTTGGCAGATCAAGATTCAACCGTAGGCCTAGTTGTTGGAATATGCTTTCGGCGGATATTATTGTCAAATAGTAAGCAAACACCTTTGGTGCAAGACGTAGATCGAGATAAATATGTTTCCCTTTATATATTATCTTGTCACGCAACTTCTTGTGCAGTAGACAAAATCCGACGATTCTAACTACATCGTCGTTGAAGAACACACAACTTGCATTCAATGTTTCATTTTCCAGGTGGGTCGTTTGATCCATCATGACTGCTGAGCAGAGGTCTATCACTATTTGATTTTCTGATGATGCAAAATGGAGAGCAGCCAAGTAGACCGTAGCTGCAGGCGCGATTATGATGTATTGAGAATCGTCACACTCCAGAACCTTTCTAAGAAACTCTTTTGCGAGGATAAACAGCAGTTCAAATTCTGAACGGCAATTCGATCCAGTTAAATTTTCCATCACATCCTGAGCTAGCAGTAGTTTTCTTTGACTTCTTGCAGCTGTCGATTGTTTAGGAAATATATGATATTGACTTCTTACGATTTTAGGTTGCAGAGAAATTGCTTTGACGTATTCCACAAATAGCTCACTATCCCATGATAAGTTTACACAACCTAGGTTATATGCAACATTCAAGCTATGCACTGTTACATCATAGTACGTGAAACACCAAACGTTCTCCGTTGTTTGTAGAATTGACATTGTACTGTATCTTAACGACACAAATTTTCTTGAAATACAAGCAAACTTTAACACGTCGCTCACCCCTGATCGTATTCCAAATCTTATGTTCTGGGCAAACGTATTACAAATTACAAATCCGAGTGAAAACAAGAAGTCCAAGGAGTTAGGTGTCTTCGCTTTTCGATATTCAATGACATGTGGCATATAATACACAACATGCGGTATTGAGTTTAAGTGAGTTGTATTTTCAAAGTCGGAAATCAATGGTTGTATATAATAAACTACAAACCATCGACAGAGAATGCCAGAATTTTGGAACTCATTCAGTCGTCTTTCAGTCTTGTTAAGTAATGTTGAATTCAGGGGTTTATTAAATAAATTAGCTTCAGGAATAAAATAGTTCGGACAGTATCTCCTCTTTAACCATTCTGAAAGCTTTTGTAACAACTGACAGGAGATTGCAATAACAGAAGAGGAATTCCACCATTCGGGTGACATCTCTTCACAAGTCCATAGCATCAGCGTCTTCAAATGATACATACAGAGAACCTCATCCTCCTTTGGACAATCCTTTTGTATTAATTCTCTCTTTGCGAAGAATCTTAGCAAATGATAGACGATCTGTTGAATTTGAGTCCAACTCTGAAGTAAAATTACTTCTGCGATTGAAAACGACAATCTCCACTGTGCTTCATCGTCTCTACAAGCACGATGCTGAACGTACACAACATGACAACCACTTTGTACAACTTCAGAGATTGTATCAGTCGTCGGCCATCCGTATTCTCGAAGCCTTTTAGGCCAACTTTTGGCTTCTTTAGGCCACTGGGGACACCTCACACCATTGACAACGTCATATGTCACACCTTCGGGGTTCACCTGGCATTTAAATGCCGGACCACTCACAGTTTCTGTAAATGTACTAATACTTTCAGTTACATCATTTGCTGCAGTAGTCCATCTCGGTCTTACGTATGCTTTCCGAGAAGCTGTATGCTTGAATTCGTATTGTTTGCATTTCCAATTATAGTCCATTTTTCCCAAAAGTCGAAGTCGAACAAAACTCGGATAGCTAGTGTCTGGTTCAATTGTATAGCATGTAATAGTATCGAATAAGCTGCTCACGTCATTCAACATGACTGGGACATCTTCTGTGAAGGCCAGTTTATTAGCCTCAGATGTCAAACAATCAATATCGGTGATGCATGTATTCAGCGGCTGGATACGAAACTCCGCAGTGCTGCCACAAATGATAGTCCATATTTGTACCCGGTCGCTGTGCACATTTTGGAAAAATTTGGCTTCAGGAAGAAAGGCATACGACTTTGGAAGCAGTGCACATGTGCAAACGATGAATTCAGATGTAACTTCTTCCATCGATTTATCCGCATATTCCATAATCCTGTAATAAAAAACACATTAATATCTTTCTGCAATTCTCATCATTTGCGTCGTCAGTTCTTTCACCACAGCCAAATCGTCATCGTCAACATGATTGTCATTATTTTACAACCACTAGTCATCTAGGATAAAATATGGTTTATGCTTTGCTTAAATGTCAAACAGCATAATATCTTGCAGACGACGAGGGCCTGTTCCATGTAGCCTACACCTGGCGGCTCAAGATATGCAGCCGGACGTGCGTCATTGCCCACTATGTACAGCTGCTAGGGAGAGGCGCTAACATACTACAGTATGCGTGGACACAGCAGCCTGTCGTTGCTTCACACTATCGATGAAGCTTGATCCAGATACTCTCAATATTCTCCAATTACGAGCTATGGATGGGAATCTGTTGGATAGGCCCGACAATGTGTGAATGCGCATACCACTGCTGAGTGTGATAACCTTCTGAACATTGTTTTTGCTTGCTTACTTACTTAGCACTTAATTCTTTCTATGCAGATCTGAACATAGGGGAACGCATCTTCTTTATTGGTCTCTGTCCATTGGCAGTCTTTCAGCCTCGTTCTGTGACATCTTCAAGCATCTCAAGTCGTCCTTGATGGTCTCGGTCCAGTTTTCATTTCGTGATAACCCCCTTTTCTTTCTTCACTCACTTGATTGTTTCTTCTATCCTTGTCCATATGAGGTACATGTTTTTTCATTTCATTTTATTTTATTTATTGAAAGCTTTGTGAACCAATATACAAACATAGACACAGCAAATCAATATAATGCAAACAGTAAATAGAAAAACATACACTCAGCAAAGAAAATTTTAACAAATCATTGGAACGCAGGCAACAACGGGGCCCCAGAAGGGATAAGAATCCCGCTTAGAGGAGGCACCCCAATTACCAGGTAGGCCTACTAAATAGGGACGGAACGGATAACTTAAAGTGTCTTAGAACAGACTACAAAACTGAAACTTGCAAAAGGAACAATATAAGTTCAAAACATATGACTCTTAACTACTAAACTTAACTACTACTTAACTACTGACAACTATTTAACCCAATAGAGTGTTTAATTTATTTCTCATTGATTAAATATGATCGCAGCATTTTTTAAATATGTGTAAATTTGGTGCCTGTTTAATATTTAGAGGAAACGAGTTCCAAATTGCGGGACCCATAAATCTGATAGAGAATCTACGAGAGTTAGAATGCGCCTGTACGCTACGATACGATCTAGAGCAGCGGTCACCAACCTTTTATCGGTTAGGAGCCGCATTACCAAGTTTAGCAACTTTTGGGAGCCGCCATGTGTTTAGGAGCACAACAAATAGGCCTACTAGCGGCTAGCACCAGTAGCCGCTAGCGTTAATCATAATATATAATATCATGATATAGGCCTAGTATATCTAAGAAAATAAAACAATAATTCGTAGACTTACTCATATACTCGTCTTTATGTCTAGTCAGAAACCTGGTTCTGCATGTTGCAAACTAAGGATGCATATCGTGGTTCATAACTAGATATAGAAGTTCTTAGTTGACGCAGGAGATTTTCGGTTGTATCCTGTTCCTTAACTTTGATTTCAGAAAGTTCATTAGTTACTGAAAAAGTTTGTTCGCATTGATATGTTAACCCCAAAATGAAGCAAGTTTAAGCTTACTCTTTAATGTGTGGCAACCATGAAGAGAAACAATCCAAAATATTTCCTTTTCGCATCACTGTGAAGAATAAAGTCTCTATATTCTGCCTACATTTTCCACTAGAGGAAGATGAAATTGTCTGTGATTTAGGGCTCTTACCCAAATAGTTCACGTCTTTCATAACGACATTCATCACCGAGTCTAGTTGTAACTTTGAGCTCAAGCAACACGGAAACATTCCACTTTTGTAGTGCAATTTTATTTCGTCACATAGAAAATGCTATTTTCTGATCTAGAGTTTCTAGTATAATATGGATGTGAATCGGAGCCTTGTTGGAAAAAGCACCGGCAAACGTTCGGTAGGAGGTTGTGGTGAAAGCGATAGAAGAAATCACATACCTGAAGCTTATTAATCTTTCAAAACCTAAGAATCTGGAGGTCTCCAAATAATGGGCCAGTATGCGAGCCACGGGGAGCCCTAGCAATTATTCGCACCGCTCTCTTCTGCAGTAGTACTAATTTATTTAATCTTGAGGTATAGTTAGAGGCCCATACTAAATTGCAATACGTGTAGTAAGGGTATATTTTTTCAGCGATAGAATGGGCTATATCAGCAAAATATCTAATAAATTCATTTGCCATATCCACTGGAGTTTCATTCTTACTTCCATTAATTTTTAGTGACGTAATCTTATTATCTCGTTCCCCTAACTTTATAATAGAACGGATGAGATTCCATGTTCTTTTTAAATTATGACAATTTTTACTAAATTCATACTCATAGTAATTTCTTTCAGCAGCTAGTCTAATCGCTCTAAATTTATTCCTATATTTAGTAAATTTCCTTTTATTAGCAGAGGTAGGTTTTTTACATACTTAAGATAAAGGTTCGCTTTCTTTCTACTCGACGTATAAAGGCCTCTCGTCATCCATGGTTGTTTAAATCGTAATTTATCCTTACTCCCTCTACTCACTATGGGAAAAGCTTTATCATAGAAATCTTTGAATTGAATTAGAAATCGGTCATATGCACCATCAGCATCGCCACAGTCGCAATCATCCATTACAGAGCTCCAGTCAGCATCTATAAGAGAAGCGTTGAACACTTTCCTCCTGTCATCGTTAATTAGTCTGGAGACAGAATTTTGAATGGACCCCTTATTATGAGTTTCAAAGTTAAAACAAGTGAAGATAGGAAGGTGATCAGATAATTATATCCGAGGCAATGATCTTAGATTCAACAATCGAGGGCCATATATTTGTAAAAATATTATCAATTAAGGATGCAGAGTAAGAAGTAATCCTTGTAGGCCTAGTTATGGTAGGCAGAAGGTTATGGGCTGTCATAGTGTTAAAGAAAGAATTTGTTCTACTGTGATCTACAACTCTTAGTAAATCCATATTGAAGTCTCCTAAGATAATAATATGCTTGTCTCCGCATGCTAATTTGGTTAACAGCTGATCAATTTCAGCGCGAAACTCCTCTAGGTTTGTACCCGTGGCCTATAATACCACTCCCACAATACAGGTAATTTTCTTCAATAATACTCTGATGAAGAGACTCTCGAAAGACTTAGGACAATGACTGGAGCCTGGCAGTTCGTACAGTTGGTGCGGTACGTTTTCCTTGACTAACAGTCCGACACCCCCACCCTTTCCACTAGTACGGGACCGATGAATTAGGTGATATCCTGGTATATTTATAGAGTCGGTAAGGTGATCACTAAGACAAGTTTCAGTTAACGCCAGTATCGACACAGGCAATGAGTTCAACAAATCATTGACTTCACAGACTTTACATAGGACACTCCTACAGTTAAGGTGCATCGTGGTTAGCAAATGGGATGAGGCCATTATAGTTGATAATGCATCCGGGGCGGAATATAGACTATCCCAGGTAAAATCAGCAAATAAATTAGCATCAGGATCGATTCCATTCTGATTCAGAATAGAACGGTTATCCAAGTCTTCTGGAAATACCACCAATTTCTTGTTCTCAGTAAACTTACTGTACTTAGCAGGGCCTATAATTTGGTCAGGACAGTTAGTTCCACAGATAGAGCTAAGATATTCATTATTCTTCACTATATGATTAAATGGGAACATGTCATTTAGGCAATTTACACAAAGCCAGGGCTCAATACCTTCACAATTATAGCAAACATCAAAACTATAGTTATTCTGGATTTCTCTACCACACACCTCACAATATAATGAATTGTCTATCTGTTCTGTTTCATCTATTCTAAACTTCTCTTTCTGATCAAATTCTCTATCTATATCCAGGGATGGATTAAGACTTCCGGGGGCCCAAAGCCAAGAGCCGGATTAAGACATCCGGGGGCCCTAACCTCAAACATGGGCGTCCGGAGGGGGGAAGGGAGCATTTGTGCCCCCCCCGGATTACTTATCTTCTTGGTTTTTAACAACGAATGGCTATGATTTTTCCACAGTTTAAGTTTTTATCCAAACTAATCAAGATAACCTGAAAATTGTAAAATATATAAAAACATTGAAACTTTTAACCGTTTTGTGTTTGAAATAGACGTTCAGAAATAGCTGAAAACGGATCGCAGAACGCTAACAACTGGCTGCATATCACGTCAAATGCTTTCAAAAGCATTGGCGGCTATTTTGATCCGCGCCAGACTCCTAATTGCGGGAGCGAGTACTGATGGTGAAGTGATAGGTTGCTTTCGGCAACCTCGTTATTCTCCGTCTCAACAATTCAAACTTTGACCGCCTTAAAAAAAAGAATTCTTTGCCCCCACCCCAAAAATTCCCCGTGGACGCCCATGATTATGTTCCGTTATACTAAATTTAGGTAATTTCAGATTTTTCACCCGCTTGGCGCTTGTGCCCAGTTACCGTGTCAACTATGTGTCAATATGGCCGACACAGAATGGGTAATATTAGAGTTTCGCTTCGAGCCTTTGACGTCTGCTGTGGGTCGCTAGGAGCCCCTGTACAGACTGAGAGTGTGAATCTGCAACTACGGTCAGTATTCAGTAAGTAGTAACCAATAATTGTCTCGAGACACTGTCTCCGTCTCGAGACGGACCGAGACAGGTTTTTTGATGTCTCGGTCTCGGTCTAGGTCTCGGACCCCACTGTCTCGGTCTCGGTCTCGAGATTATTTCTTGACTTTTTGGAAACTGTCTCGAAGCGAAAGTCTTGTCTTTTGGGAACTGTCTCGAAGCGAAAGTCTTGTTCTCTTGTAGAAGCGATCTCCAAATTTCTCGTACAAACTGTATTTTGTTCGGAACTTCGTACAGTATTGCGCTATAAAATTGTCTTGTGCCCCAGTCCCAAAACCTAGGAGGCAGCGGTGCTCACTCAGCCTATCCATACCCAGCATGGGGTCGGCTATCTGGTCGGACACCAGAAATGAACTAGAAATTTCAAACCCACTGCGGACCTTAATGGGGACCCTTATCTCTCCCAGCACCCGTATATCGGACCCATTAGCAGCCATCAAATATCGGTCACAGGGACGGATCTCTAACCCCAGGACAGTAGAGGCAGGTATTAGGCTCACCTCCGATCCCGTGTCGACTAGGCAGAGCTGCGAGCATCCGTTGATCGTCCCACGGATGTAGACAGCGTTGAAGGTTGCGCGGTTGGGCACTCTTGGATGGGTCGTGTGATTGGCGGCCACCGGCTCAGTTGGCGCCGAATTATGTGTTTCTGTCTCGGTCGCGTTCAGGCGATTGCGTGCGGCAGTTTCGAGCGTAGTGGCCGGGTTGGCCATAGTTGAAGCAGGTCAGCTCCCGCCTCGAACTCCCTTGGTTGCTGGCGTTGGCGTCTCCGGGGCGAATGTCTCGGCCCGGATCTCCATCAGTCGGCGTACAACCTCGCAGCTCCGGAACTGTCGGTCGAACTTTTCCTCCAACTCCCGTTGCCAGCGGCGTTGCTCTTTCCTCTGCGTTATCAGGAATTGGTTCAACTGCGCCTGGATCTGGTCACTGACGTCGGTTTCTCGAGTGCCTCGCGACCGGTTCGGCGCTCGTCTTCGGTCATCAGGCTCCAGCGGTCTCCTCCGATCGTCCAGGTCCATCGTGCTTCGGTAGGCCTCCAGACGCAGCGTCGCCCGGTAGGCTTCATCAAGCGACTTGGGTTCCCGCTCACGAACTTTGAGCGAGAGCTCCCGATCCCTCATCGCCTCCAGGAAAGCGTCTTTGGCGATGATCTCCGTGGTTTCGTTGGGGGGGACCGGATAGGCAATCACCACCAATCGACGAATCTCGTGAAGGAGGTCGGATAGGCTTTCCCCGGCGCGCTGGCGCCGGTAGTAGAGTTGCGTCCGGAAGGTCTCGGCTTGGCCCTTCGTTCCATAGCGTTGACGCAGCCTTCCCACCAACTGTTCGTAAGTCACGTCCTTCTGGTTCCCGAAATCCCAGAGCAGCTGAGTGGCGGCTTTCTCCAGTGAGCAGCGAAGGAATTCGATCTTGTCCGAGGCTGTCCACCGGTTGTGCCTCGCACAGACCTCGAACTGGCATAGGAATGATTCAAGCGAGCCTGTCCCATCGAAACGCCCAGGTTTCATCTGCACCGGCCGGTTTTTCAGCAGACCGCCGACGCCCTCGAGAAGCCCCGGAAGAATCCCTGACTCGTCCTTCACTTCCCAGCTAACAGGTTCTGTAGATCTTTTTCGGTCGATCGGCTCCATCAGCTTCGACTCATCGAAGCCAAAGTCGTCTGGCAGGCTGTTCCGGTCCGGCTTGATCTCCATCGGTCGTCTTCTCGCGGCGGGCGTGGAGCTCTCGGGCTGCAAGTCTTCGAAGTCGACCAGCGGGTAGATGCGTGTGTCGTCCTTGTCTCCCATCGGTAATCAGCGTTCTGCGATCGTCTAGGACCCCACTTCGCGGGTACCAATATAACGGAAATCTATCTGGAAACTTCCTTGTGTTGACTGACGTGGCCTCACTTATGGGACCAATGTGAAGAACTCGGTCCTTCTCGTGAGGACCGAATCGACCTCACTGCAAGGAAGCTGTCGTCGGGCGGATTTCTCTCTCTTCTTACCAGGATAGCGTCTCAGAAATCACCCAATCTTCAATGTCTGCCAGGATCGGCCTCTCCGGTCGGGCAGAGGTCTTAAGGATGCTAGCGACCACCGAACGTCGATTAGATGAAGAAGATGACAAGAGTCAAGTCGATTAAATCACTCGTATTAATCAACGACAACTCAAAATGTAACTGATTTACGACAGACGATAACTGCACTGAAGAACGACTGAATTGAACTGAACTCCTGACGTACACTATTCAACAACTATTCAACACTGGCAACTCTCAACTGAACTGAACCCGAATGACTACTGAGCGTCTTAAGCAGCGCTATTTATACACAACTGGTCGGTTCCGGGGGACCGGGGGGACCGGGCGGGACCGGGGACCAGGGAGACCGGGCGGGACCGGGGGACCGGGCGGTCCCGGGGACCCGGGGGACCGGGTGACCGGGGGACCGGGCGGGACCGGGGGACCAAGGCCCACTCTACACGCAAACACGGGCGGGGTCACAGCGTCCATATTGCTACAATAGCAATAGTTAACTAAATAATTACTTACTCAATTACCTTGTTTCAATGTTCATTCAACCACAGATCCTAAATTGCGCTTCTATGCAGCGTTCCCATATGGGAATGTGGGTCATATATTGCTTGCCTGCGGGCATGATAGAGCCAATCGAACGGATTCCAATTTAGAGGTGATACTTGACATTGTGTTCAGATCTTCTTTGACCACGTAAAATAAAGTTAATCGACTCCAGTTCCCGTGATAAAAGATATGAGACCACTTGTGTTACTTTGCTGGCTGTGCATCATCAATGTGATTTAGAGGACAAGGGCGTTTTGCATCCACACAGCTTTTGTATCAAATATTAAGCAATTTAAACAACAGGAATAAAGTAAGATTTCCAGAATGCACAGAAACCACATTGTTTATGATCCAGTGTGGAGTGAAATAATTCTGGACTGCAGCACTTAAAATATAAAATTAAGCTATTCTTTGTTTATATCAATGACTATGTATAACATTAAAGATGATTAAGCTATACAGCTTGTCATTATGTCCCATAATTATTATAATCCCCAAATAATTCTCTAAGCCATTACCCATTAAACTAAATTTTTATGCATGTAACATTCTTATGATGAACGTTTTTCTAACCAATCTATTAGCACTTGGGATTTCTCGGTCGTGTGTTCTTGCGCGTAGAAAATGTCCTGTCTGCTTGATTGGTGGGAGTAGGTCATATAAGACGTAGCCCGGATATTTTCCTAGTGGCTGAGAAAAGGCGGTTGTCTGCTATGTGACAATTGTGACATAGATGATCTATTGATGGGATGTCATATGGGAAGTAGCGGCCTCTGATGAGACGTCGTAAGACCCTCCTAGCCTGTCACGATTTCCTTATGTAGTAAAACCCAACCACGCTGTGGAGGAAGGCCCGGGTTAACCATTGGTGCACACGGAGCACGTGCTCCGGGGCCCCCGACGAGAAAGGGGCCCCAAATCCCAAATATGAGTCTTTTTACTGTGTCTCAAAATAAAAATTGAATACACTTATTAACTTTTGGTGAAACAATAGAATTCATTTTTGTAAAAGTACGGCGACAAATCACATTATTTTCCACTCAGCCTTAAACTTCTTAGATATGACTCTGGAGTTACTTTGGGTGAGGTTATTACTAGTCTATGGAGTCTAGACTGACCACGCTTCGGTATACGTATCCCTGTATGTCTTTGTACCTATCTCTTCGTTCTTCTCCTTCCTGCCGTGGACTTTGAACAGCATGCCTTCAGCTCACTGAGCGAACCAGGTTTAAGCCACGACTGGCGGCCGCTTATAGCGGTCAGAGGTCAATGTAATTTGAACTATTATACGGTATACATAGCCTTTGGGCGTTCATGCATATGTGTAAGTAAGTAGGTAAGTATTATCACTATTGTGTATATGTATATATGTGCGTGTGTATATATAATATATATATGTAGTATGTATGTAAGACAGAGAACCGTTTCTGTCTCATTCGTATCCTTCTATTATTCAATCTATCTATCTATCGTTAAATCTGCAGCTATACGGTAACTTTGCTGTAGTTTTGGTCATTATGAGTTAAACTTAAAGTATTGAATAATCATTCAATAATGTCGAGCACTTGCAAGTACATGTATGTCATGTACTTGCAGTGGGTATTTTTAATGGGCTGCAAAGCTTGAACAAGGAAGCGAACTCTCAAAGTGTTAACTAGCACTCCAAAACTGACGACGTTCTTTAGAGGCGACAACGAGTTCTCAACACAACGGAAATTGTAATGAAGCTAATATGCCTGAGTAAATTTAATATGCTTACTACTATTATTATTATTGAATTTGTTGCTGATTGGAGTCTGAGCAGATTTGAATATTACTAAAATATAAGGGAAGGGGAAGGAAGGGAGGGAGGGAGATGAGGAGAAAGTGAACGGAGGAAGAAGACCAAGGGAACGGAGGGAGGAGCCGGGAAACGTCAGAGGGGCCCCAACATGACAGAGTGCTCCAGGGCCCCAGGGCCCCTTAACACGGTCCTGTGTGGAGGCACCCTAGATAGGTCACTAGGTCATTCAAGCTTGGTCATCGCAAGCCGTGCGCCACGGTGACGCTGTATACCTGCGTATACCCTCGTCAATAACCCTGGCGACACGCCGATTTATGTATGACATGTATGTATGTATGAGCACTTGTTATAGCGCCCTTCAAGATTTCTACTCAGAGGCGCTCCCGACTACAGCGCTCACACTGAATCGGAGTTTCACGCCGAAGCGCATGAACAATTGCGAGTGAAGGACTTGCCCAGATCTGGATTCGAACCCGCAACCCTCCGGATGCAAGGCACCCTACACTACCGCGCCCCACGATTTAGCAAATTTTACGTTTAGACAAGAGCCTTTAAACAGCCAAAGACTGATGTGGCCGACACGGAACGCTGAATAATGTAGGATCTTACATTTCAAGCTAAATCTAACAGGATGTAGCAAAAACTAATTTGGTTAATTGTGTAGTAAAAATCTCTGTAACGTTGGCAAATATGGCAATCTACTCTAATTATAGAGATGCTGCGATACAGGATGCGTGCATTTGCAGCGCTCATGGATAGTCTGGTGCCTTGCCCTTAGGTTTCGAGTAGCGCTTTACATATTTGGGGTTTACGATCAGTGGCGTCACTAGGGAGTGCGGACCACACCAGGTGACACCTTCAGAGGGGTGACACCAAAACGTAACGCGTGGTTTCATGACTTTCGTCTGCACGAGTAACAAGCATGCAAGGAGAAAATAAAACCAGATCAGATCAAGAGCCATCAAAGAAGTAGCAGCCATGTTTGAGGCTGTTCCAGTGGCAGAAAAGGGGTAGAAAAAAAGATATTTTCATTCTGTAAAAGCATTTTGAAGCAGATTAATTGCAGAATATGGCTGAATAGAAAGGTCAGAAACGGACATGTGACCGGTTTTGACCCCTGGCGTCACAAATATCTGCTAAAACTCTGCAAAGATTTTAGTCACTTTGTTATTTTTGTGCAACCCTCTGAAAGTGTCACCAGGTGCGGCCCGCACACCCTCCGTATCCCTAGTTACGCCACTGCTATTAAGGAAGGAACTAATAAGCGACTTAAAGCAGACAGAGATACCAGTGTACTGTTAGCCCGCATATTTCAGCCGCAACTGTGTTTTGAAAATGTAGAACACAGTAGGATCAACGAGATGGGTTCAAGTAACGGTATGTATTACTGAGGCTGAACGACCGACCAGGAAGTAAAAATGCTCAACTGATTCGCCACACTTGAACTTTGTTTGCAGAATAGCGACGAATGATAGCATTGCTCCCACATCGCTGGTTTAATTTATGTAATTAGCGTTAGCATGCATCGCTGTTTATTCTGGATCTCTTGATTTACTCTGCACAATCGACAACAGCAAGTTTGCGGAATGAGGTCTCCTCAAATATGGATTAGCTGAGAAATGTTAATACGTTTAAACATTAAACACATAATGTTTGACATTTTAATTAGCTCATTTGCCTTGTCACAATAATTATTTTTGAACACAGCCTGCTTATGAAAACATGCTAAATGAAAACGATACATTATACGGTCACAGTTTTCTAAAAACCAGTCATTACCAAGTTTCCAATTAAATTATTCATGATGCTATACTTTGAGCACATTATCACTTGAGTGTCGTTATGGACTGACGAATAAGACTTTCAGTGACATGCTGACCATTTGATCAGTGTGATTCCCCTTACAGATTTTATCTTAGTTATAGTTACAGCTACAGGCAAAGGTAGAAGCTGACAAAGGATTAGGAGAGGATCAGTTTGGGTTCAGAAAGGGGCGGGGTACAAGAGACGCCATCGGATCACTGAGGGTCCTGACAGAAAGAAGCCTAGAGTATGGACAAGAGGTTTACATCTGTTTTGTGGACTACGAAAAGGCGTTTGACAGGGTAGATTGGAGAAAACTGATGACTGCACTGAGACGAAGGGGTATCGACTGGAGAGATAGAAGGCTTATAGGGAACCTCTACATGAACCAGAAAGTAAAGATAAGAATAGATGGAGAATGTTCAGAGGAAGGAGAAATCGGAAGAGGAGTAAGACAAGGATGTCCTCTATCACCACTCCTCTTTAACATATATATTAGGGTGTCCCATGATAGCATAGGAAAAATAAAATTGTTGAAACTTTTGATGCACTCCCTCCTAAAAGTTTCTTTATGATCCCGTAATATTACCTGCCAAGTTTTATGACATTTCGAAAATATTTAGGGGTCCCGCAAGGCTCATAGAGTTAGTGCAGTTTGTCGTAAATTACGCATGGCATCATTGACTTTTAAATATCTAGGTGACAACATTTTGATCCCATAATAACATGTTTAGTATCACTATAAAGCTCTTAAACAGCAGAATCTACAGATTTAACCTTCTTATATAATTATTATATGCATAAAGTTTCAATTATGAAGAAGACATAAAGCACACTACCAGAAGATATCAAATTTTTTGGCTTGCAAATCAAGGAAGACTTTCGAGCCTTTAAATCTGTCGGGCACTGGGAAGGCAAGCTGCTCCCTGACAAAACTGGAGTAAACACGGACAAAGTGAACCGATGGCCAGTCCTGATTTCTTCTCTAGTTAATAGAAATACTAAACTTCTGGGTGTGCCAAAGTTGGCTTCTGTGTCAAGACAGGCAGCAGCAGTAGCAGTTCTAGACCAGTCGTGGCAGTGCGATACATTTATTATCGGCATGTGTTTTGACACAAGGGCCTCAAATACCGGCAGAGTTAATGGAGCCTGCACCCTTCTAGAGGCAGCCACCGGTCGTAATCTGCTGCAGATGGCTTGTCAACATCACATGTTTGAAGTCCTGTTGTCTTATATATATTCGTAGTGTGCCTTGGTAAAGTTTGTCCATCAACTGGGGAGGCATTCTTCTCTTCAAGCGATTTAAAGATAAATGGTCCGACCTGGCTCACCTTCAACCAAAGCCTCATTAATGTCTGTCTGTGTCTGACAAACTGAAGGAGTTCATTACTGAACAGCTTCAACTTGACAATCCTCAAGATGATTAGAGAGAATTCTCCAACTCGCGGCATCCGTGTTTGGATTGAGCAGTTCGACAGCGGTTCGCAAGCCTGGTGCCCCTCTAGAGCGCGTTGGATGGCGAATGCATTATACTCAATGAAGATTTAGTTGCGTTTTGATGGAACCCAATCGGTTATCCAATTGACGGCCCGTGAATTACAGGGCATCCACGATTTAACATTATGTTTTAGTCAACATCTGCATCCAATCGTGGTTTTCGTGTCGAGTCACTGCTGATTCACCCATCAATGAGATTCAACTAATAAAAAGGCTGCAATATTACGATGCTGCTGCTCTGAAGACCACTGAAGATGATGCTGTGTCATTCTTGGTACCTAAGCCAAGAGCTGGAAACCCTCTCTCTGTTCTCACACCATCTCTCTTCTGAAGATAAAGCACAGCTTATGTTGACAATGAAAGGTGATCGAGGATTGCGCTTTGTTCAATCTCTTTCCCGTACGAAAAGGGAATTATATATTTCTCGAAGCTTCTTCCGAACTACCGCCAACTCATCGTGGCTTGTACCCTCGATATTCCATGTGAAGAGTGACCCAAAAGCCAATTGTATAAGATCGCATGTCAGCTTGTTAATAACTTTGCCTGTGTAAATGACAATGCTGAGCTTGGAGTTGCTCTTATACAGAATTTCAATTCAACAAGAACGAAGAACAGAAACAGTTTCTTCTGCAAGTTGTTGAAAAACACAGGCATGACTTTTCTAAGTGCAATCGTGACAATCTTGTAGACATGTAGATTATTGTAAAATGTAGAACTGAACAATATGCAGCTGAAGGTATAAACAGTGATTAAGAATAAGCAGATGCAGGTATGGGGTAGCTGAAACCATGGCTGGTTGCATAATCAAGAATTTGTAATAATGATTCCTCCTAACGATTAATGGCAATAACTGATATTGAGAAAGTCCAAAAATCTTGAGTTGCTGTACAATTTTTTCATTATTTATTCGTAAAACCATACCTATGTACTCAATAAAGTCAGATACTTGTAGTTTCCACTATTTAGGAGCTTTCCATTGGTATTAAACATGTTATCATGGGATCCAAGGTCGTTGTCTAAAAGCATTAATAAATTGGGCACGTCCGACGCAAATTATGCCAACATGGTGAAATGTGAGTGTCTTGCGGGACCCCTAAATATTTTTAAAATTTTATAAAATTTGCCAGGTGTCATTATGGGACCATAAAGAAACGTTTTAGAGGGAGTGCATAAAATATTTCGACAAAAATATTTCTGGGACACCCTCTTTAACATATATATAGAGGAGCTAATACAGGAGGCAATGGAGGAGATGGAAGAAGGAGTAAAAGTAGGAGGAAGACTTATAAAAGCCTTAAGATTTGCTGATGACCAAGCAATGCTGGCGACGACACAGGCCGGTCTACAGAAGATGATGGACAAACTAAATCTGACCTCAAAGGAATACAACATGAAAATAAACATTGGAAAGACAAAGAGTATGAGGATAAGCAGAGAGGAAGGGGAGGTAACAGAGAAAATAAAAATCAACGGTGAGGAGGTGGAACAGGTTAAGAGCTTTTGTTTCTTGGGAAGCATGATAACAACACATGCAAGGTGTCAAAATGAGGTGAAGCGAAGAATAGCACTGGGAAAAGATGCATTCACGAGAAGAGGAGAATTGTTGAGAGGAGGGCTAAATAAAAGCCTAAAGAAACGACTGGTTAAAACACTGGTATGGAGTGTGGCACTGTATGGGTCAGAGACCTGGACCATCAGGAAAGAAGATATTAAGAAATTAGAAGCTTTTGAGATGTGGATTTGGAGAAGGATGGAGAAGGTGAGCTGGACTGAGCATATAACGAATGAAGAGGTGTTACAAATGGTTGATGAAAAGCGATCGCTGATAACAACAATAAGAGAAAGACAGAAGAACTGGGTGGGGCATGTATTAAGAGTAGACTCCCTCCTGAAGGAAATCATAGAAGGGAGAATGAAAGGGAAAAGAGGGAGAGGAAGACCGAGGCAGATGATGCTGGGATGGATGGACGATCGATACAGCGAATTAAAGGAAAGAGCACAGCAAAGAGAAAATTGGCGTCATTGGAAGTTGGAACCTGCCGAAGGGCAGAGAACTTAAAGAGAAGATAGTTACAGCTATAGTTAGTGGTTTTTTTTATTTTAGTTATAGTTATAAATATAGTTGGCATTATTTTTTAGTTATAGTTATAGTTATAGTTAATGGATTTTTGTTTTAGTTAATCTTAGTTACTACTTAGTTACAATAATTAAGGCTATATGCAAAATTGTGCGTATTAACATGCTGTTTCACAATTTGCTCAGAACTTTGAAAGCCTTTTAAGCATGGGTACATTCAGCTTCATGAATACAGGAGTTTCCAAAGTCACTGACAAATTGCGTAATAAAAATATCGCATTTTTTCGTTCTCATTTACGTCGAATCGTCCATATTGCACTTCCTATTTTTATATTTTGTATTAACGAAAATAAAGATGAATTTTCGATATTGCGGGTTATTTTCGTTATAGTTATAGTTATAGTTAATGATATTTTTTAGTTATAGTTATAGTTATCGTTAACGAAATCATTTTATTTTCGTTAACGAATATTTTCGTAATCGTTTTCGTTGACGAGAATCACACTGCATTTGATTATTCGTAAGTAGAGTTCTAGTGATTATTCCTATATTCACCGGGTTGTAGTGGCCAATTTGGTTATAAATCTGTAATTCCTGTAAACAATAACAGACTGGTCATAAAGGTGAACTTGTAACATAGTGAGTGTTATGAATTTTAAATTGGAAATAGAATAATTATTCTCCTGTCGCTTCGCTCAAATGCGAGAGGTCTGTTTCCTATATTAACCCGATTATAAAGGATACTTAGGAAACATATTTCATTAGGTTTGTTTGGGTCGAGATTCAAAACAGTTCATCTCTTCATCTGAATACAGACAAACCTGCATCTGAAATTATTGACTTAATTAAGAGAAAATTGAAATCAGAAACGTAAACATTAAAAATATAATTATCCTTTGATGAAGTTTGGCATTGGCTAAGTGGATATTGGTCTCAAAAGTTATCTGACTACTGAACGTCCAAATAATTCCTTTAAAACTGAACAGAAGCCATATCAGATTCTAAAGGTATCGATTGGCATGAGGTGTGTATAGCTAAATTGATTCCAACAAGTGTTGTTCACTGTGACGTCAGATATGCATCGCCAGCTTTCCCGAAAACTCTAACTTCCAGGTTCAGGGATTGTGGTCATGGTTAGTTGCCCATCGTATGGAGCAGAGGCCTTGACAGTGATGAGTAGAGAGGAAGGCTTCCTGGAGAGAACAGAATTGAGAATGCTGCTGTGGATGCTTGGAGTCTCGCTGAAGGATGGGAAAAGAAACGAGGACATCAGAAAGACGATAAGAGTGGCATGTACTACTGACAAAGTACGAGAGGCTAGGTTGAGATGGTACGGTCATGTGATGAGAAGAGAGGATGAAGGTTTCATCAAAAGAATAATAATTATGACAGCATAGGTCACCGGACGCCGCAGTCGGGGACAGAAGAAGAGATGAGGAGACATGATGCAGCAAGAACTGAAGTCTCTCAGATTGAAGAAAGAAGATACTAGTGACAGAAGCAAGTGGAGAAGAAGGATCCGAGTGACTGACCCCTACACTGGGAGGGACTAATTCAAGCCTGAAGGAGATACATGAATTGGTAAGAAGATTGACCTCTGCGAAAAGGGCCATGCATGAAGATAAACAAGACCTTGTACGATACTAGTTAACGAACATAATATTTATTGCTCTTCTTTAGCCTATACTATTAAGAGGCTTGCGACTAGGCTGCCTCCAGACACAAGTCTTTCAACAAGCTCAATAAAATTCTGCATTTGTTGTCTTATGTCTTTACAAAAGATGTAGCTGACGACATCGGCTAAGATCACATCGAGGAAATTCATGACATCCAAACTGCATGGGATGAATTCTACACGCAAGCTAAATACAGACTGGAGATTGGATAAGTTCTATCCCTCCGTGAGATAACAGTAACTTCCAAAGATCCCGATAATGTAGCACCAGAAATTAAACGCCTACTCAGAACCAAAAACCAACTCATGCGAAAGGGCAAGATCGAAAAAGGTTCAGCCGTGTCAAGCCAGATACGAAATGCAATCACCAAAAGCAACCACGCTTACCTTGACAAAATAAACCCTAATAATGGAACCAAAGTCCTTTGGGGGGAAAAGTCAACCGACTAACAAAGAAACAAACAAGTGAAGGCTCGGTATCCACCAAAGCTGAAGAGCTCAACCAATACTTCGCAGCCGCATCAAATGACTGAGGGTTTGTTGAACCACAATGAAACAAAACAGACTACGTCCGTTGCAGAAGGGTAGCGACAGATCCTGACAAACCTAAAAAGGGGCTCACTCGCTCAATCCTTCACCCCGGATCAACAGAAAACACAGCTGCCTGATCTCACTTATCCAAAACATCACGACTAACTCAACACGAACAATCATGTATAATAGTAAAAGCAATCGACTGCAGCAATGCATTTTACTCCATCAGACATTATGCAATAGCAAATCCAGTTCCGCTAGCATCACTTGATCTAGCGGATACTATCTAAGCAAAACTTAGAAAGCAACCATCATAGCCTACTTGTGTTTGGTTATTTTATATTTTAGTAACGCCTTTTGGAAAGCTCAAGGAGTCGCAAAAACAATGTAAACAGTCGAAATATTTCGGTGTTCAGCTCATTGTGTATAAGACCAGCTCTTTATGTTGATTCAGGGAAAGTTGGCTTAAAGGTCAGACGATGCATACATTGTAAACAGCTGGAGACTTTCCATTTAAGTGAATTTATTCATTCAAACGTATGAATTTACTAAATGCGTGCTTCAAAGCACAACTTGTAAAGTCACATCGGCCAAAGCCGACTGAAACTTACCTAGTTAGCACTTGATCCTTCCTGTGCAGTTCCTTTCATAGAGCAACCTGGCTTATCGGAACTAAGTCTACCAGCATGTATCAAATAAATCTGTTTCTGTCAAAACAAACGGTGCGCTGAAGGGGATTTGAACATTGACCTTTTGATAGACAGCCCAGACGAGTCATGTGCTCGCGTTAGCTTCTGTACAATAATTAGTTTTCGACAAATGCTTCAGCGTACGATGACTCAGTAGGAAACAGTTAGGGTTGTTCAAACAAACCCCTAGAACATGAATTGCCTGTACTGTCAATCAAATCCCCGCCAGCGCAGGAATTTGCTTGACATTTCGTTCCACATGCGTCCCCTAACCAAGCCAGTTATAATGAATACCCTGATTGTAAATTGTCAGTGGGAAGACGATGCGGTGAGAAATATGATCTCTTCATCTCTTTATATATTTTTATATTCAAACCTTGTTCAGAGGCCAGAAGCTCTGCACACACACACACACACACACACACACACACACACACACACACACACACACACACACACACACACACACACACACACACACACACACACACACACACACACACACACACACACACACACACACACACACACACACACACACACACACACACACACACACACACACACACACACACACACACACACACACACACACACACACACACACACACACATATATATATAAAGAGGTAGAGAAACAGACAGATACAGCAACAGAGACAGAGACAGAGACAGAGACAGAGAGACACGAGACAGAGAGAGACAGAGAGACAAAGAGATAGAGAGACAGAGAGAGATTGGGCTGAAAAGCGGAGTCGCTATCATGTGATACCAGTGGCTGTAGGGGTGTTTAGAAAAATGATACATTGCAGAAAACAACCATTCCATATTTGTTTCCATTATTCTATTCATATATTGTCTAGAAATATTTTTTACAGAATTTTAAAATGTTATCCTGAGGTCCCTCAAAGCCTGCGAACATACCCTACTTAAACTCCCAGGACTGAAGGCGCACATGCTTGGGTCTTGGAACTTGGGTCCATTGTCGATTTACTCTTTTTTATCACACAAAATTTAAGAGGAGTCCAATTTGGATGAACGTTTTACTGCTTGTTTGTCTCAATGAGAGCTACATCCGGATGAAATATGGATACTAAATTCAAGGTCATTCAAGGTCATTTCAAGGTCATAAGAAACGAAATCTAACAAAAATCGAAGAAAAATGATCAGATCTCAGCCAATAATTGTTGAAATTGGTTAATTCTTTCTTGCATTTCTCCTCTTGATAAGGGCTACTTGTGATATGACACAAGTAAACCAAATGCATGACGATCAAAAGTTATTTTAAAGACAAAAAGGTCAATTTCAGACCATGATTTTTCTCAAATATTGACCTTTTTGTAATTAAAATAACTTTTGATCGCCTTGCCCGTTCTCTCTCGAATGCACAATATCACCCAACGTATCATATCATATCAGATAGTGCGTGTGTGTTTGTGTAACGGTGTCGTTCACCCAGATGCGTCCGACGGAAGAAGAGAACACCGCTCTTTGGAATTAATTCCCAAAGGAACTCTGCCAGTTAGTTTATTCTAATCTCTCATCTATCATTCTCACCTCTGCTCCGTTTCCGCTCTCTTTGCAATAGATACAACCGCATTTGATATTACCTTTAGCTATTACCTCAGCGCTCGTGAATAAGCTGGTGCCCTGCGCTTGGCTTTCGAGTGGCGCTTTAGAAATTTGGAGATTACTATTACGATTACGATTACCTTCATTCCAACATTAATTCATTCGGGAATTTATATAGCGCCTTTTCAAGAAAACTACTCAGAGGCGCTCGTCGTCTACTTCCTCAGTTATCATTTTGTGGCTCAAAAGTGCCCACACGACCATACATGTATCAGAGCATCGAAGGCGCATAGCAATTGTGAGTGAAGGACATTCTCAAGGTCCCTAGACAATAACTGCCTCAGGTGAGTCTCGAACCCTTACTCTCCACTTTACAGCTCAAGCGTTCTATATAGCCAATCAGCCAGCTTAACCTGACACCGGAACGAACCAAACAACCTGGCTAATGCGGACTTGATATGATATAGCGCCTGTGGTATCAGCTGGTCTCTCTGACATGGCCTCTATGTGGTGCTGAGTTATTTCTGAAATTTTTATTTACATTATATTTACCAATGTAGGCTATTATTTAGAGATCCTGAGTGGCCGAGTGGGTTGGTAGCCTGCTCACCACGCCGGCGGCCCGGGTTCGCTTCCCGGTCGGTCGGTTTATCAGAGATTAATTTCTCGGATCTTTACTGCGGGTGGCTCGGTCGCAATATAAACGTGGAGTACAATACAACACAATACAACACAACACAATATACTGGGGCGTGGTGGTATAGGGGTATGTTCGGTGCCTTGCAGCTGGAGGGTTGCGGGTTCGAATCCACCTCAAAGCCGCCGCGTAGGGACCCTGGGCAAGTCCTTCACTCGCAATTGCTCATGCGTTTCGGCGTGAAACTCCGATTCAGCGTCCGCGCAGTAGTCGGGAGCGCCTCTGAATGGGCAATCTGGTAGGGGCGCTATAACAAGTGTTCAAATACAATACAGTACAATACAATACAATTATTGTTTTTCACCAAATAGCCAATACAGCAAGAACGATCTTCTCATATCGACCACATTTTACAGGTTTTAGATTCACGCTTAAAATGCGGTTCCCAGGTCTACTAAAACACGCAGAAAATAATGCCATGACTTTGACCTCAACGTTGGATAGGTTACAAATGGCTCAATTCTCTGCATTTACTCGTCCTCTCTCTCCTTCCTTCTATTTCTCTCTGTGTCCCTCTCTCTGTCTGTCTGTCTCTGTCTGTCTCTTTATCTCTCTCTGTCTCTGATTGTGTGTGACTCTCTAAAATTCATTAATTAGTCCGGCGTGTGGAGATTTGCCTGTGCTGTGATAAAACATGGAGTACTACTCAAAAGGTTTTAGGCTAAAACTAGTCCACTCACCACGTTCTGATATGTATGTCGATTCTATTCGCTAGTTGGCGTACGTCTGAGTTAATCAACAACTAGCAGTAACTCCGCCGTCAAGCAAAAGAGCCTTGTTTTCCACATAGTATGACGGACATTCGCTGTGAATGCCTGATTAAGAATATTATTCTGCGAAATGCATATACTCTAACCCTCTAACATTATATTAAATCGGTTTTTATTCTGTTTACTGACTTTTAGCCCCAGGCATCGCAGGACAACCGTATAGTTTGTTGTACAAATAACAGAAAGCGTCAATTGGATACATTTAGCAAAGGCTACGACACTCGTCTAATGTTAAACATCTGGATGCTCGACTCTTATTCTGATGTCGAACTCGTTCAACGGGGCAACAGTATCAACGATGTGACGCCACTATGTCTGTCTCAACCCTGCTTTCATGCAATGCAAAGAACACATTTCATGGTTTTCATATCCTTCTCCACGACACTGGTTCAAGTGATCCTTTGGAGTTTGTTCATTGCAGAGTACTTGGCATGGTAAATCATGGTGATCTGATGGTTACAGACCCTTACGCAGAACCAATGGAAGAAATTATTGAGCGTATACAGCTCACTGTGGTATGTTATGTGCCATTATCTGGAATGATGTCTCTATCGACCTACAAACTGTGCGGGTGATGCTTCATTGCTGGCGCATCGGGCGAATGTGTTGTTCTTGGCGCTGAAACTGAAGTGTAGGTAGACCAAAACTAAGCCTGGAGATCAACTTGGACAAGTCCAAAAACAAGATTAGTACAACCTGTCTCTATGGCTAGCTATTTTCAACGATTGCAGATGACATGCTTTTCAATTGCATTCTTTTGCAGCCAAGCAGTAGAAAGTGAATCCATGGAACAAAAGATCAAGCGTCAAATAACCATCGCCTGAACATGCATGGTTTCTTTGGATAAGAGCATTTGGCGCTCCATGATTTAGCTGAAAGGAAAGCTGAAAGATCTGCAACTTCTATGGGTTGAATGTATTTCTCTGGAGTTGCGACACTTGGATCAACACAACTCTAAACAAGATGCTTGACTGCTTGAGCACGTAATGCGTCAGAAAGAGAGTTCACGTCAGCGACATGGCGATCAGTAGAAGAATAGCAATAGTACCAGTCTCTGCCACAGTTCAGAAACGCTGAATGAGCTTTTAGGATACGTCATACAACGCACGAATCTCCGGAACAGGAGGACCATGCGGTCTGCATTGTGGTCATCCGTAATATTTAGGTCATTAATCACGTAAATGCGTTTACGCGTTGTGAATCTCTAAACACTTTTCCAAAACCGACGTAGTATGAGATTTCCTCATGCGAGATATCGTGCAAATTTAATCAAAAGATCTAGTGAATTCTCCAAATGCAAACAGAAATGTAGTGATTAATTTGTAAGTAGCTAACACCGTTCAGTTTGTCATCCGTAAACAATTATTGACTGAACGCACAGATTGTATCCATCCCTTTCTGGTGAAGTGAAAACCGGATCCTGTTCCAGATAATTGTAGACAATTCCTAGGACATGATGAAGCACACATGAAAAAAGCTGGTGCGAAGTTCAGAAGCTGAAAATGACGATTTAGAGCTATTCGAGTTTAAGATTGTAATTTCTGTCTGTCAACCGGGACTGTAGCAAGTCAGGTCGGGAAACCGAAAAATTGTCTCAACTCTCAAGTAGGCCTACAACATCGTAACTTGTATCTGCTTCACACGGAAACATGGCATTGTTCTCGGGCTACACCTTCGTTCAGACCTTACATGAAAGCAAGGGGTTGTGTTTAATGTTAATGACCAACAAATTTCTCTCCATGTTACAGGGCAAAAGTTCAAACCATTCAGATACTGAAATGTTTTCAAATCGACATTTGGCACCGTGAATGCGGCACAAAGTACACTTCTGGCTCTGTGTGATGTCAGCGCGGCCTTTGATACGGTCGGCTACGACATTCTTATCAATCGTCTATTAGAGCATAGCATAGTATATATCATAGTATCGTTTGGTACACTACACTCTAGCATAGTAATATAGCCCGATAGCGCATTGGATAACATATTATTAGAATTGTATATTAAAATGCTCATTTACTGGCAAACCATCAATCTAAAAGGCTCTTATATTTTATCGGCTCTTTCATGCGAGGACATTATATATCAGTTCAAATTTCTCTTTTATCCAGCCACTCCAAGAAAAAGTAATATTTGGTTTTGGTAAAGCTCACCAAAATAAGTATGTTTGCAGAGTATTTTCATATTTCAGCTTTCCGTCGTTAAGAAATATTTGTTAGAAATCAGACCTGTTATTAAGTGTGTTTTGCTTTTCGACCATAAAATCCTCGCGCCTTAAATTGCCAAATATCTTTAAAAATAGGAATTATCATATGTACGGGAAACCCCGCTTACGATTTATTGATTTATTGCCTATCTAGATATATCCAGTTTGCTTCACAGATTGCTGGAATAACAGAGGGAAATTTAAACTAGTTTTACGTAAGTTATTATTCGCTTCTTCCTCGTTCATCACGTGCGCATGCCAGATTACAGCTTAATAGCCCTCTAGCGAGCATCTGTGACAGATGCGTGTATGATAATGTTGTTACGTGGAAACGCTCCATGCCAGTTAACAGCATGTCAGCTGTGGAGCGATCGCAAATTTAGTCAACAGTACTAAAACGCGTCATTGCAAGTTGCAACAGATGTGTGTCTATTTTGATTTTTAAATTTTTACGACACAGATTAATCCTATATGTTTAAGTTCCTTAACCCATTTAATAGGTTACTTGCCGTGAATCCAGTTAGCTACCCTGGTAAGAGCGCGTGCTCAATGAGTCTATAGATGTAGTGAGGAACGCGGTTCGCCTCCCGATGGTGGATTATTTGACAGACATTTTTGCACTATAACGGAAAAACCGTGGCAAATAGGTTTTGCTTTGCAATAATACCTTTTGCCACATAAAGATTTAATAAATGTTCTTTTAGTATTGCATGCATTATATGGCTTAATATTTTACTGTGACCAAGCCGCGTGTAGACCTATATCTTCACTATCGTGAGGAAAGCTTTCCATTAATTTTACTTATTAGGCTACCTTATTAGGCCTACCGTTTCTTTTCATTTTGTTCGTATTTTCATTCATTCATTCATTCATTCATTACTTGAATTTATATAGCGCCTCTTCAAGGGAACTACTCAGCGGCGCTCCCAACCCCAGCGCGGCCAAATATGACCATTTTAAGGTGAGATAGGAATGTCTGAGAAGGGGTTCTAGGAAGGGAGCGGAGGACCAGAGGGAGGCCATTCCAGGTTGAGGGGCCAACCACAGAGAACGCACGGCTCTGCTTGGTGGAGGTGCGAGCAAAAGGCACAGAGAGAAGACCATGTTCAACCGAACGGAGGGAGCGCGAGCCCCGAGCACTGAGGGTGGGGCTGCAGAGCTCAGTAAGGTAGGCAGGAGCGAGGCCCAGCAGGCAGCGCCAAACAAGGGCAGCTACCCTATACACGATTCGTTGCCTAAGAGGGAGCCAGTGAAGAATGTCGCGCATATAGCTGGAGATGTGGTCGAATTTGGGTATGCGGCCAATAAGGCGGGCTGCAGAGCGTAAGACGCGATCCAGACAGTTCAGTCGGACAGCCGGGAGGCCAGCATAGAGAGAGCAGCAGTAGTCAAGTCTGTTACCATCATTGGTCAATAAAGATTTACATAATTATTACAGTCGATGCCGCTTAAGTGCATAACGTAAAAGTACACAATTCGCTAATGTGCTGCACATAATAATGTGCATAGAAGCTTGTTGGCCACGTTTTAGTGTAGGAAGAGATATTCCATGGAGGACAATTCCGGCTATGCGCATATCGCACATGTGCAATTGTGCATAATTCGGTTTTGCGCATAGTCGACTACAGGCCTCTTATGCATTGCTTTCTGTAAATCAACGTCGCCTAATTGCATAGGCAACTTATAACAGTTCGTCCGTGGACAGTAAACGACTGAGGCTGTCGAGTGGCCTTTCTGACCTGCGTTGTATCAGCAGGACCTGGTGACGTAGCCTAACATTGTTACCGGCTGACAATCCGGTATTACATGTAACTTATTATTGCATTATTAGGCACTTAACTTCTGCTTTAACGCTTAGTTTTAATTTAACTGAATGTTTATTGAGGGCATTAATTGCCTGATAATATTATTATGTAGACTCAATTTCTGTTATTAAATACCAGTAGGCTACATTTAGCAGATTTCATGCAGTGATGGAAACTTCTGTTATGTGCAGAAGTCGGTTTGTGCATGGGATCAAGGCAGTCCCGAGGCTATGCAACTAAGCGGTGTCGACTGTATATCAGTCACGGATGGGTACAAGAAGTGAGTGTCTTGCAATGGAGAGTGGAGAGAGAACTTTTCAACCTATGCTGAGACTGATAGTAACACTGACTGACTAGGACGTGGGCAAATTGAGAACTGGCAGAACGTGATTGGCACTTTTACTAATTTCATATTAACTTACAGTGCTTATTAATCATTTGTAATTTTGTGATGAATAAGTATGGCACACCGATGAATGGCATTTACACCGAGTGATTTCATTCCTTCAATGCACAGCTAACTTCATCCACCTGAATTCCTTCAACAACATTCTCAAACATATGTGTGATTCGATCAAGAAGGCAAACTATAGCTCAGTCATATTCTTTCAGTCACATTCCTTATTATGTTAGATGAGGCACTGGGATATATTACAATGCTGACGCAGATTTAGATTCACCGTAGCTTTATGTTTAGTTTTATTATTATTTTGTAAGAATTTGCATGGTTACATCAACTGCAGTCTACACGTTTTTGCCGGAATTTTTGACAGTTTTCTCTGTTATTACCGGATTGTCCACCTTCTCAACAAGACTTCTAGTACTGCACCTTTCTGACAGTCCTCTGGATGATCGTGATGACTGTCCTAACAGCATCAAATGTTATCGTCTTAATGTTATAAATTAGACCTTGTCACGTGTTATCTATTATGCCAATTATGTATACCTATGCCAGATGGATTCATCAAACATCTGAGCAAACGTTAATGTTGTGTGTCTTGTGCGGTAATACAGCATTCTTAGGACAGTACACATGTTTGTACTGTATCAATTAAAAAATTACATAGTTCAAGTTTCTTTAGCACATAATAATGGTATATAGTGCGTAGGAGATGATACACAAAATTTACTATGGTGTTCCCTGTCATTATGCCTTCTCGAAAGAGTCTTGTTCTTGACTCTAGCAATCGTTTATGTTAGGCTCCTTTGTAAAGTGTAGTTTATTGTGTTCAGTTCACTATTATTGAAGTTTACAGCTTCCATTCTATAAAGCAAGAATGGTTTGCAATGACCACTAGCAAGCTGCAGTAATTCTGGCTCAGTGAATTTGCAACATTAACTATACAAAGAGTTGAAAGATTTGTAGAAGTAGACTCTGATTTCATGCTAACTAACTTTAATTGTCTTGACAGAAACAAGAAAACAACCCAACTATTGAAGTTTTCGACGTAGTCAAGTTGAACACTATTTGACTAATAATTTTTTACATGCAGTTTGAAAAGAAGGGCCTCATCACCTGAGATGTCTTGAAATTTAATATCACGTCAATACTCTAATTCTTCAACACAAATGCCGACTATGAAACTGTAGGTTACTATGTAACTGTAGGTTACAGAGAGATGCTGACATTAAAATAAGGTTGTCAGCATACAAAAATGCACCCCAAACCAGCTCTGCAATCTGACACCCATGGTTGGACCTACTCAACTCTATACTATCATTGACATATACAATAAAAAGTATTGTTTAGAGGACACCACCCTTCCTAACTCCAAAAACTAGAATGATCATACCAGACAACATTTACTATACTATACTGACATAGGCTGCTCTCATACTATACCAATATATGAGGATGCATAAAACTCACAAGGGACGATAACATAGGTTTACATTTTTTACATTTTAGAGCCATGATTAGAAAATTAATCAACTACTGATCTGACAGCAAACAATGCATGATAACAGCCCTCCTCTTTTTGAAACCAAATTGCAGGTCTGAAGTCAGCTAGTAGACACATTTCAAAGAGTTTAGACATATTGGAACTTAATGTGATGCGACAATAATTGCCAATCTTACTATTGTCTAGAGTGGCCTTTTTCCACAGGTATGATGATGCCTAAGCCAAACTTGGTGCATACATTGCCACACTGGTTGAATAGGAGATAAAAGCACACACATTCTAGGATGAGCATATATAGGCTACTAGATACTCTGCTTCTATCCGATCTAATCCGGTGGCTTTACCACGCTTCATTTTGTGAATGCACTGGTCAACTGCTCTCCAGATATGTGCTGTATGCAGTCACAAGCTGGATTGTACTGGCTGAACCGAGCAAGAAATTTATTTCTGAGTTCTTGGTTGTGTTTCATTATTGGGTGAACATGTATTTTTAAAATTGATGGCAAAGGCATTGGCAGTTTTACTGGGTTCAGTAAAGCCATCCACTGACACAGACAGTTTGTGTTTACCTTTGAACGTGTTTTCCCATGTTTTGCCGAATGCATTGGTATTTTTTGACAGAAGATAATCATGCAAGTCATTAGAAATTTGCTTATTGTCTGCTGCCCGTTGCTCCTCGTAACCAGCTTGTATTCAGCTTTTACAAGTCTTTTAGTTTCACAAATTGGTCCTTGGCTGGGCCAACCAACTATCTTCCACATATCATGCGCTGCACTAGACTTGCGCTTGAGATCAGTGAGCTGATTATCCCAGTAATGTTTATAGTAAGAAGCAAAAGTCATGAGGTAATGCTCGCCTGCTGTCTGAGCCTTAACTATTTTGTTTTAGAATGCATCTACACCAGTGCCACACTTACAGATGCAAGCTACTGCAAATTTTGTGCATATATTAAGGTGACTGATATCAGATAGGTAAGCATTTGTAGCAGTAATGACATGGAGACATTGATGCCATAGGGCCCGATAGCGCATTGGATAACACACTGGCATAGAGAGCGAGAGGTACCGAGATCGAGTCCCGTAGGCGGGACATGCTTTGTAGGCTGCTATTAGCGCCGTGTATTGCAGGCTGTCTGTTCTGTTAGTAGTTAAGATTTATGTATTCTGTCATTTGCGTTGTGAATTGTTTCAATTGCATAACTGTACACTGTAACTGGTTGCGGTCTGTCAACCGGATTGTTTCAATAAACGAATATATTATTATGTATAATATGAATGCATATAACTTATATCAAGCCTCAGATGAACGCTTTATGAAGACCACAGCATCTGACTATAATAATTAGCATTATTGATATGGTGAGCTCATTGACATAAAGAACAAATTCCTAACTGCTCATGCACGACCTGTTGAAAGCATACAAGAGAAACAGCCATGGACAAATACATGAGGCCAGAAGGCGTGCAAAAGTAGAAATTAAGCATGCATTTAGAAACAAGAAATCAATGAATGGTGATTGTGCTCTAATGACTTGCATGCACATCTTCTGGTTAAGGAAACAAATATCTTGTCAATTGCTATGGCAAGTAGTTTCATAACCAACATGTCAGCTTCCTCAGCGAAGTCTAATTCTATGCCTTTAAGTGCTGTTGTGTTCAGTGCTGTACTCAACTGATTTTAGTGTTTTCCATATCAACCTAATACTGACTATTGGACTATTTTTTAAACTGTAAAGTATATATTTGATATTCCAAATACAAAACACTCTGACAAGTATTTGAAATAAAAATAGAAAATACATAATTTTGAATGTATTTGAAATACAAATATATAATACCTTCAATGTATTTCAAATAGTATTTCAAATACTTTGTATTTCAAGTACTACCCAGCACGGATTGGGTGATAAATGCATGAAATCATAAGAATCTCTTACTACTATCGAACAGACCATGAAACTTCAGAGCTTCTAATTGGTCAGGCATGTTTGACTTCAACCAACCAATTTAGTACCGAAAAATTAATACTGTTTAACCAACCAATTTAGGACCGAAAAATTAATACTGTTATGTACATAGTCACAAACTCACCAGCTTTCCTCTTGAGCATGTCATGACTAATAAAATTAGCATTCTTCAGTTAAATGTCCTGGTTGAGATGCATATTATGCAACCACGTTTCTGTTATTAAGGCGATTTCTGCTTTGTTTTGCAAGATCAGACTTCAGTGTTGCGTGCAAGGTCATGGAGAAGATTCTTAAGGAAAATAAAGTGGAGTTAACCTGGAAAATTTAATAGCACAGCTTTCCTAAAGCTCTTTCTTATTAAAGCTGTGACAGTGTCCACTGAGACAGTACAATCAACGAAACCATGCCACAAGTCTGCAACTACTACAAGGAAGAATTTCTGCCCAATGGGCATCTCAGTTTCTTAAATAACACAAGTCAACAAGGTTTCGGCAACATGCGTTATGTTGGCTGCCTTCTACTCATTTTTTTATGCTGATTTCAGATCTGAGCTGTAAAAAAGGACACCACGTCACATTTTCTTGTTATAGGTCATTTTTAGTCAAATAAATGTCATTTTTGTAGAGATTTTCAATTGGTCATATTATAAAAGGTTTTTTTATAACATGAACTGTGTTGGCTGCCTTTTACTCATTTTCGGCTGCTGATTTCAGATCTGGGTTGTAAAAAATTCCATCATGTCACATTTTTTTTTATAAGGTAATCTTTAGTCAAATAAATGTCATTTTTGTAGAGATTCTTTAATTGCTCATAATTATTATAGAAAGTGTCTATAACATTAACTGTGTTGGCTGCCTTTCATTAATTTTTGGCTGCTGATTTCAGATCTGGGCTGTAAAAATTCCATCATGTCACATTTTTATGTTATAGGTCATTTTTAGTCAAATAAATGTCATTTTTGTAGAAATTCGCTAATTGCTCAAAATTATTAAAGAAAGTTTCTATAACATTAACTGTGTTGGTTGCCTTTCATTAATTCTTGGATACTGATTTCAGACCTGGGCTGTAAAAAATTCCATCATGTCACATTTTTTATGTCATAGGTCAATTTTAGTCAAATAAATGTCATTTTTTGTAGAGATTCGTTAATTGCTCATAATTATTATAGAAAGTTTTTATAACATAAACTGTGTTGGCTGCCTTTCATTAATTTTTGGCTGCTGATTTAAGATCTGGGCTGTAAAAAATTCCATCATGTCACATTTTTATGTTATAGGTCATTTTTAGTCGGAAAAAAATATTTTTAAATAATAAAAGATCAAAAGTAACTTAAAATCATAAATAAAGTGTTGAATATGCAAAATTAATTGATAGTAACAATTGTGGAAGTCTTTTTCCAAGATGCGTAATAAGCGCCAAAACACAAAATATGCATATCCCAGCTCATCGACAAGCTATAATAACAAGCGAAGTTGTCGAATTCAGTATTTTACTAAGGTCGAGGGATTCGATCTGTCGTAGCGGCAATAGTATGAGAGTGTTAATATCCAAGATGGCGGCCAATGTAACCGCTAAAACACAAAACTATGTATCTCAGCGGCTCACAGGTAAGATACATTAACAAGTGAAAGTGTCAAATTGAGTATATTCAAGGTCAAGGAATTGACTTATCGTAGTGACAATAGTGAGTGAGTGTTATTTTTCAAGATGGCGGTCAATATGGCGCCGACACACAGAAATTTGTATATCTCAGCTCATATTTTGCTTTTGGCGGCCATAATGGACGCTCTCCTTGGATAATAACGCTCCCATACTATTGCCACTACGAGAAATCGATACGATGATCTTCAATGTATTAAATTTGACACTTCTTTTGTTAATTTCAGCTAAACTTAAAGCTGAAATATGCATGTTTTGTTTCTGCAGCCACATTGGTGCCATCTTGGATAGTATCATCCCGAAACTTTTGATACTACGAAAAAACGACTGCTTGACCTTGAAATTATAAAATTTGACACTTCATTTGCTATCGTAGCTTATCTATCAGCTAAGATATTTATATCTGTATTTTGGCGGCCATATTGGCCGCCATCTTGGAAAGAAACACTCGCACACTATTGGCACTACGAGAAATGGATTCCTTGATCTTGAAACTATTAAATTCGACACTTCATTTCTTACGGTAGCTTACCTATGAGGTGAGACATAAATATTTTGTTTTGGCGGCCATATTGGCCGCCATTTTGATTAGTATCAATCTAGCACTATTGCAACTACGAGAAATCGATTTCTTGATCTTGAAACTATTAAATTTGATCCTTCATTTGTTATTGTAGCTTATTTTGATCTGAGATATACGTATTTTTGTGTTTTGGCGGCCATGTTGTCCGACATCTTGGATAGTAGCATTCCTACACTATTGCTACTATGAAAAATCGATTGACTGACCTTAAAATTATTAAATTCGACGCTTCATTTGTTACTGTAGCTTGCCTATGAGCTGAGATATGCATTTTGTGTGTTATGGCGGCCATATTGGCCGCCATCTTGGAAAGTAACACTCGCACACTATTGGCACTGCAATAAATCGATTCGGTGACCTCGAATCTATTTAATTAGACACTCTATTTGTTATGGTAGCCTACCTATAAGCTGAGATAGACATTCATTTGTTTAAGCGGCCATATTGGCCGCCATCTTGGAAAATAACACTCCCACACTATTGGCACTACGAAAAATGGTATCCTTGGCCTTGAAACTATTAAATTCGACACTTCATTTGTTGCTGTAGCTTGCCTATGAGCTGAGATATGCATTTTGTGTTTTATGGCGGCCATATTGGCCGCCATCTTGGAAAGTAACACTCGCACACTACTGGCACTGCAATAAATCGATTCAGTGACCTTGAATCTATTTAATTAGACATTCTATTTTTTATGGTAACTTAACTATGAGCTGAGATATACATTTTTTTGTGTTTTGGCGGCCATATTGGCCGCCATCTTGGAAAGTAACACTTGCACCCTATTGGCACTACAAGAAATGGATTCCTTGACCTTGACACTATTAAATTCGATACTTCATTTGTTATTGTAGCTTACCTGTGAGCTGAGATATTACAAATTTTGGTGGGGTAAAAATTATCCCGCTTGGACCTCGACGTATCGTAAAATGTTTTGGTCCTGCGAAGGTTAAACACATAGTGCGTTGAGATGATATCCTGCACCTGAGAAATCACACTTCACAATTGAAAATATCTGCCAACAATCAACAGGTTCAGAAAGTTTTATTTCTAAGCCCTATAATATTTAGCGATGGTAATTACTCTTGCTAATGAATTAGTAGTTAGTGAGACACTTCAAAATCGCCGTTTGTGTAAGCTTATCTTGCAAAGCGCTGTAAACGAGGTTAGATGGCTTCGAAGTTAATAATAGTCAAGAAGTACATCAATTAGCAGAGTGCAAATTTAATCTTACCTTATCCCTAATTACAATTAGAACGGTCAGCACTGACCCCAATAGAGATACAAGTAATTCTAGTCACAGAAATCTCCGAACCTAATTAAACTTGCTGCATTAGAAGAAATAATCTAAAGTCCAATTCCACGCACATAATAGGACCTACTGTGAGTTGTTTATTACATGCAGTGCAGGCGTCAGGGAATAGTTTGGGTATTCCTTGCGGGGACCATATACATTATTCACAGTAGGAGACATTATAAAGTGCGCGTTACACCATGCCCTTCCTTAAGCAGTAATTAAGGCAAAGTTTTTGTGGATTGTTGACCTGCATCCGATATCTTTTACATCATTTCCGCCTGGCTGCCAGTTCAGCCTCTGCCTCGTATGCCCTCACTAGACCTTACCTCATTGCTCCTACTATGATATAAATTACTACAGCCGAGCTACAACTAGTTTTATTAACTTGCGCATTGTAAACCTGCATAGCTCCCGTAAGGGAATATTATACTGCTGCTACTGCTACTGCTGCTGCTGCTGCTGCTGCTGCTGCTGCTGATGCTGCTGCTACTACTATTACTATTACTACTACTACTACTACCCCTTCAGCCCATTTTGGCTGATGTCGTCTCCGCTCACTTAGGGTTTTCTATAATGATCTCACATCTGGGGGAGCGCAAGTGATGGCCAATCAAGTGACACAATTGGAGCTGAAATGCAAAGATCTCGGTTTACAACTCAACCGCTGAAAATGCGAGATAGTCTCGACTTCTCATTGCATTGCAGAGGATAACCACCCACTGGTTCTCTTCACAAGGCCCAGCCCCCAGGATGCTACGCTCTTGAGGCCCCTCTGGGAATTCGATCGGTGACATCGCTGGCACTTCCCGCCTTTCCCGCATCAGCTGGGAGCACCGATCTGCTTCAGTCCACCATGCTGGGAGACGCAGCCCACAACTCTAGGTGCTGCTGGCCAGATGGCGTAAGGCTAGTGCAGCGCAATGTCTAGAAAGCGGTCTCGCCCATAGACAGTCATCATGGGACAAACCCCTTATGGACAAGGTCGTTTCTGGGCTACACGCCAGGATCCACGATCCAACAAATCAAGCACGCCTTATGGCAACCCCACATGCGGGGGATTGGCTGCTGACCCTCCCCGTCATCAGCTGCGGGATCAGGCTGGATGACGAGTCGGTCAGGGTGGCGGTGTTATTGCAACTGGGGTCCACCGGTCCAGCTTCACGGACCACATGGGTGTATTTGCGGCGCTCCGGTGTTCGCAGATGGCCATCACGGGCTCTCCTGCGCGCTCGGTCCGGGTCGCTTACGTAGAAGCGCATCTCTGAACGATTTAATCTTACCCTCATCCCTTGACGCGTCGGGTGATGCATAATTTGGGACGCAACAGATACCCTGGCCGCTTTCTATTTGCCGGAGACATCCCACACTGCCGGATGGCCCGAAAAATTGACAAATATATTGAGCTAACCTCCACGCACTTTTCATTCCTCTGGCGTTCGAAACCCTGGTCTCGATTAACAACGAATGCCTGACTTTCCTTTCGGACCTGGGACAAAAGCTCTGCACCGTCACGGAGGTCCCACGGGAAAGAACTTTTTTATTCCAACGTCTCTAGCTAACAATTCAACGGTTTAAAGCAGTGGAGTTCAGAGGCACTTTCGCCAGCCAGGAAATAGACGAATGGGGCCTTCCGGATATTTTTTTCACAATAGTTAATATTAAAGTTCCTGAGGGTAGGTCCGGATTAAGACTTCCGGGGGCCCTAAGCCAAGAGCCGGATTAAGACATCCGGGGACCCTAGCCCCAAACATGGGCGTCCGGAGGGGGAAGCATCATTTACGCCCCCGGATTTTGCAAATATTTAAAAAAATTACTTATCATCTTGGTTTCTAGCAATGAATGGCTATAATTTTTTCCACAGTTTTATTTTTTATCCAGAACTGGTCAAGATAACCTGAAAAATGTACAATACCGGTATATACAAACATTGAAACTTTTAGCAGTTTTGTGTATGAAATAAAAGTTCAGAAATAGCTGAAAACGGATCCCAGAACGCTAACAACTGACTCCATATCATGTCAAATGCTTCCAAGGCATTGGCGACTATTCGAATCTGCGCCAGACCCCTAATTATTGCGGGAGCGAGTACTGATGGTGACGTGATAGGTTGCATTCGCACCTTTATTAGTCCTCGTCCCAACAATTCAAAACTTTGATCCCTAAATAGAACTCTTTGCCCCCCCTCCCCTAAAAGATGTGGACGCCCATGATTATGTTCCATTATACTACATTTAGGTAATTTCAGAATTTTCACCCGTTTGCGCCCGGTAACTGTGTCAACAATCTGTCAATAATTATGGTCGACACACAGTGGGAAATATTACAGTTTCGCTTTAAGCCCTTGACGTCTGCCGTCGGTCACTAGGGGCCCCTGTACAAACTGAGAGTGTGAATCTGCAACTAGGGTCAGTATTCAATAAGTAGTAACTAAAATTTACTAGCGCTAAATTATTTAAAATTATACAAAATGAAGAATTTGCTACAACAATTTTATTTAATTTCTCCGGATTTTGGGCCCCCAAAACCTTGCGGGGCCCTGGCCCCTCAGCCATGGCTCATCTGACTTATGCCTTAATCCGGCACTGGGGCCCTATACCTCGACAAAAAATGATGATGATGATGATGATGATGATGATGATGATGATGATGATGATGATGATGATGATGATGATGATGATGATGATGATGATGATGATGGTGACGATGATGATGATGAGGATGATGATGATGATGATGATGATGATGATGAGGAGGAGGAGGATGATGATGATGACGATGATGATGATGATGACGATGACGATGATGATGATGATGATGATGATGACGATGATGATGATGATGATGATGATGATAATAATAATAATAATAACAAAGACAGCAACAACAGAAACCACAATAACAATTGCAGTTGCAACTACCAAAAGAAAACTGAAACGTGCCTTACGTTTCCTGCTTTATAATAGAAATGTTTGCTTTCATAGTTAGTGAAGTTTTCCTTTTCTGGTAAGACATCAAATTGCTCATGATTTCAGGTGTTCGTCCGTATTCAGAGAGTTGAATCGAGAGAATTGCAGTTACCGAATCTTTATGGAGTTTTACTTTTAGCCTATTGAACGAATGTGTATCAACTTCTTGACTTTATTTCTGTTGAATTCTGTAATATTGATTAAGGTAAGTTGTAATTTTTTCAACATTCAATATAGTAAAAAAATTAAGGCTATGTGCCTACATAGGCCATTACTATGTATACTCTTTGTGCGTTTGGATATATTTTTACCGATAGAGGTGTTTGTGAGTGACGATTTTTACGATGGGTTTGTCAAAAGTATCGTTTGTCAAATATTAACAAGCTGCGTTCTGTCAGCCTGGTGTTCTGAATAAACGAAAATTGATTGATTGATTGATTGAAATGCACAAATACAAGAAATGACAACCTTCTGGGTTCGAAATTGTACAGCTTATGAATGACTGGTTAACCGTCCGATCCAATCGAATTTAGTGAGTACTGTGACACCGTTGTCACCTTGTGCATTTCATCCATAGTTGTTCGCTGCTTAAGTTTAACTGTAGTACTAGTAGTGTAGTAAAACTCTTAATACGATACATAAACCTTACTGAAATACCATTTATGTAATCATCAGCATAACACAAATGATTTATATAAATATCAAATGTAAAAGGCTGATAAAATGATAGTCATGTTCTCCTGTATTTGCACAAAGATGCTGCATAGAGAAAGTTTCGAATAGATAACACTATGCTATGGAGCCTGTCAATGCACCTCAGGCGCAACCCTGAGAAATCAGAGCTCGCATAGCTTGACAGTTCTTCTAAGCATCTATAGACTGTGATGAACGCTCACTGTCTGCAAAGTTCTACATGTACATGTAGGCTACTTGCTCCTCTCTACTCGACCCATCCTGTGCCGAACCTCGGCACGGGTTGGCGCCTTTTTTCTCTTTGCTGCCTATGCTGCAAAGTTGGCGGTCTTTCCTTTAATGTGTAAGCGATCTCTGCCATAGCAGCGCGGGAATTATTGATCCGTTTCTGAGGACAGGTTTCGCGCCAATATTCTTGGCTGAGCATCGATGCATGCGAGTTTTGGCGGCAGCCCAAGGCTATATAAGGCGAGAGCGCTGTATGCAGGCAGGTCAGTTACAGTTGGCGTCCGATCGTTGAAGGAGTGGGACCTCTGTCGATAGTACAGCCCGTTGTGTACTAGAATTGGCGGGAAAGGTTTTGGCGCCAATCGAAGACTGAGAAGCCAAAAGATAATAGCGACGCACTGGAACCGCAACCGACCCTGAGCCTTCGGTGGTGGGTTAGATGCCAGAGTGTGCCAGCGTTATTGCTGACAGTTCTTCCGACAGCGAAGATTGACAGTGAGCAAGGACGAAGAACTTTTCTTGCCGGTTTTTGGTATAAAGGTTAGATAATAAAGTTTCTTTGTTTGTACCTGGGTTCAAATCTCAATGATTGTATAAGCGATTATTAATACTGATTGGTATAACGCAAATGTTTAAGGTGTTGACAATTTAAGTTGATGTAAGATTGAACTCTGATTCTTAGTTTAATTACCCCGTCAGAGGGCGCTGTCTGTGAAAACGAATCAAGTTATTTTGGAATCATATTGTAATTAAATATATTAAAATGGAAGAGGAAGACTTGTATTTGCCTAGTGATAGAGTTAAGGATGAATGTTGGCAAACCATAATGAAACGCCAAGAAGAACAGGCGGCCATATTAGCTATGGTAGTGACCCAACTACACTTATTGATTGCTAAACCTAGCACTGCTAAAGATGTTGCGGAGCCCAAGAACCCGGATGCATCTCCATGCATTGATCTGCAGACAGCAGAATCCGCGTACAATATGTCCGATGATAAATCCCTGGTATTGGATGAGAGCGCCGCTACTCACCACTCGGTAGCACCGCTAGATGGAGGCCTTAGACGAAGTGCCTGGTTGCAACAATTGCTAGTGCCTAAACCGGATAAGGAAATAGATGCACCCCGCACTTCCTCCTTTGCCCGGTCACAGGTTCGAATCCTTTCCAAGTATGACTTACCTGACAAATCTTTTCCGCAACATCACGATCGACCGCTAGAGGGCGGCACGGTCGCTACAATTTGAAGTCGTCTTTAACTCAGTAAGCTCTGTCTAAATCTTTAACTAGTTTACCGTATAATTATCTTCTCGTACGTGATTGTTTCATCTCAGAAGGATCCATCTTTGTTGTGGAATGTTGACGATTAACGACGCGTCTGGTGTGAATGATAATTGCTTAAGTCCTTTATAGTTAGCCGTGGCTGGGCGGGGCGTGCCTCTGATTAGGCATCTCAAAGAGGCGCTATATAAATTTCCGAAATGAATGAATGAACTCTGCGATGCCATTTTCCGTTCACATCTCATGAACTAGGGTTTTGTCCTTTCGACCGTTAAAAGAAATGCGAAGGGCATCAACACAGTCATAGGCCTACTGGCACATCCTGCATTAGCAGAGCTTCGGCCTTCTTTCGTTCTCTCCTAATTGTGTTCCTTGAGATGACGTCGCTGCACTCATTGGGCATTACCATTTCCACAATCCTGTAGCCTATCACACCAGATTTTTCCACAACTGCCTGATCTGATATGGCGAATCGATCTGAAAGATTCGCCCACCGTTCAATTAAAAAAATGCATTACATTGATGTGTTTCCACAGAATTTCCCATGCAAATTTTTAACCGCCGGTAGAGGGGGCAGAAGACATAAAGCAAAATTAAAAATATTTTGCACACTACTTACTCTAACATACTGGCAACTTTTTTGATCACTATTAGAATACGTTTGCTCAAACAAATTTTTGTTCACTACACCCTACTATACAAACGAGATTAACGTTAAGACACGGCAACTGTTACAGGCCAACGAACTAATGCCAAACTCTAGCTTACACAGGACAGTCTATGCTGTGACACCTGTATAACGCACCCGTCAAACACACTGTGCTATCCAAATGCTGTTGAATTCTTAAGACTAAAAGTAGTACTTTGTATTGGATACGAGAGGCAACGGGAAGCCATTGTAGAACATCGGTCATGTAGGTAGAGATGAGGGAGTAGCGAGGGAGACGAGCGCTGAGCCTGACTCAGAACCGACTGAAGGGAGGATAAACTTTCCTTGGGAAGCCCAGCAAATAGTAACTTGCAGTAGTCAATGCGATAGCAGATGAAAGCATGGACTATGGTTGTTAAGACAGAAGGCGAAACAGATCTCCTGATGGCTCTCAGGCGCCTGAGGTTATAGTAACATGAGTGCGTCAAGTGCCAGAAGTGCTCGGAGAACGACAGGATGCTCACCCTCAGGTCACGGACACTGGATGAGTAGGCCTATGACCTTAAATTGTTTTACTTAAAAGTAGAAGAATTAAAAAGTACTGTTGAGCATTATTCAGCCTTATAAGTTTGATTAAATCATTAACACATTAAAATATTTATTGGTCCATTTTGTGACCGTTGACTTTTGGGGTTCGGAAACTTTTTCGATGCTCGGACATCACCTGGAGCAAGGCCTGCTTTAGAGTTTAAGTTGTGATGTGGCACCCTTAAATAATGGAATATTTTAAAAAGATTTTGCACATGGGTTTTTACTACCAATACGAACAGAACTGGGGGATGTCCCTGGCATTATAAAAAGAATACTTTTTTGACTGCCACCCTATGCCACAATATATTCATGTCATGGCCTAATTCTATAAATTGGTGAGCGATCACGACGTTTGCGATTGCATGAAACAATTGAACCAATTTTTCTCGCTAAGGAATAAATGATGTGATGCTATGATGACAGTGACTACGACGATGACTACTACAATGATGATGACGATGATGATGATGATGAAATGCTGATCCTATGGTGTTGATGATTAACTGACGATAAATATAATGTGATTTGGGAAGTATAATCATTTTTTTTTTAGGATGGCTGAATATGCGGATAAATGGTTGGAAGAAATTTCGTCTGATTTCATTGTTCGCACATGTCAGTTGCTTCCAAAGTCTTGTACTATTGTGTCTGATCGCATGCATATTCCAGTCAATTCCTCAGGCTGTTGGCCAAGGTATTCCATTTATTGTGGCAGCTCTCAAGAGTTTTATATACGACCGGTGAATCCATGCATCGACGATTGTGATGTATTAAATTACAGTAATGGTATATTGGCCTTCGTGGAAGACATTCCAGTTTTGCCAAATGAGCTCACGGTCGAGCAACTATTTGACCTGCACTGTTACGAATGTCTTTGACATTATGCTTCCACGACGCGAAGTTTGGACGCGTCTTCGTCCACTGGTTTGACGCCAACTGTCATCGACTTCTTCGCCGTACTCGATGTTTGGAGCGGCGTTATCGCCGGACCAAGGACTTAGTAAGGAGCCTGATGACCGTTTGGCCTGGATTAGTGGATTACCCAGCTTCGCGCCGTCCATCGCCTCTACCATCATAAGGAAGCAGCTCACTGGGAAAAACTGGTCTTGCGAAACGCCAAAAATCGTAAACGCCTATAGTCTCTGTTTCGTCGTTGCCTCCCCTCACGCATCACCACGCCGCCCCGGAGACCACGTTATTATCACTATGTAAGTCATGATTGAATACGAATATAGCCTACATTTGATTATGCATTAATTTTCATTACTAGTGGTTTCTTTTAATGTAGGCCTATGAAGTAAAATCGCTTACTTACAGAGATCCTGAAAGCAGCTACTCTACACACATCACCGCAGACGACCTTAACCTCCATTACTCCTCTATCTCCACCGACCAAAACTACACCTCTCTCAATTTCCGACTCACGGCCCTCCCAAATACCCCTTCATTGAAGAATGCCAACTATTCTATCTTCTTGACCAGTTGCATCCTACTTCCATGTGCACGGGTATTATAAGAACAATCTGCTTGGCTTCTTAGCACTAGAAGCACCGAGAAATCGAACTTCCTAGAAGCACCAAAGGGGGTCATTTTGACCCCAAATAATTTATAATGCAAAGTCAATTGCAAATTCAATTAAATTGACTATCAACTTTATTAACTATGAGCATAAACAAGTGTAATAAGTAAGTTGGAATGGAATAATAGGAGATCCTCTCCTCTCACCCAGATCTCCTATCCTCTCGCCAGATCTCCTCCGCTCTCACTAAATCTACTATCCACTCACCAGATCTCCTATCCTCTCACCAAACTTCCTATCCTCTCACCAGATCTCACCCTATCTTCTCGCCAAATCTCCTTTCCTATCATCAGATTTCTTATCCTCTCACCAGACCTCACCCTATCTTCTCACCAAATCTCTTATCCTCTCACCAGATCTCTACTCTCACCAGATCTTCTCTCCTCTCGCCAGATCTTCTATCTTGTATCTTCTCATCAGATCTCCTCTCCTTTCACCACTAACTCTCCTATCTTATCACCAGACCTCCTATCTTCTGACCAGATATTCCTTCCTCTCACCAGATCTCCTTTTTACTTTCCAAATATCGTCTTCTCTCGCCAGATCTCTCTCCTCTCACCAGATCTCCTCTCCTCTCACCAGATATCCTCTCTCACCAAGTCATCCTTCTTCTCGCCAGATCGCCTATCCTTTCACTTGATCTCCTCTCCTCTCACCAGATCTACTACCCTCTCACCTGATCTCCTATCCGTTCACTAGATCTCCTCTGACCACATCTTCTTTCTCCCACTAGATATCCTCTCCTCTCACCAGATATCCTCTTCTCTCACCAGATGTCCTCTTTTCTCTCACCAGATCTGTTCTTTTTCACCAGATCTCCTCTCACAAGATCTCCTTTCCTCTAACCAGATCTCCGCTCCTCTCATCAAATCATCTTTCTCGCCAGATCTCCTATCCTCTCACTTGATCTCCTCTCCTCTCGCCAGATCTACTATCCTCTGGCCAGATCTCCTCTGACCAGATCTACTTTCCTCTCACCAGATCGCCTATCCCCTCATCAGATCTCCTATCTTCTCACCAGATCTCCTCTTCTCTCCCCAGATCTTCTTTCTTATCGCCAAATGTCCTCTCCTCTCGCCAGATCTCTAATTCTCTCGCCAGATCTCCTATCCTCTCACCTGATCTCCTCTTCTCTCACCTGATCTCCTCTTCCATCACCAGATCTCATCTCCTTTCGCCAGATCTCCTATCCTCTCACCTGATCTTCTCTCTCTGACCAGATCTTCTTTCCTTTCATCAGATCGCCTCTCCTCTCACCAAATCTCCTCTTCTCTCACCAGATCTGATCCTATCCTCTCACCAGATCTCCTCTCACCAGATCTCCTCTCACCAGATCTCCTATCATCTCACATTTATTACGTAATTAGCTTTGACATATAATATTATTGATTAAAAAACAAGAAATGCGTAAGCCTGATATGCAAGTACTGATACAGGTGTCAGATTGACCCCTTGGTGCTTATAGGTAGAACAGCAAAAATCTCAGAAATTGTGAATCCCCCGAGTTCAAATTTTGGCGGAGGGTATACCTTACGAAGTTAGGAAAAGTCATGAAATTACAGGACTCTGGCTATATCTGGGGCCGAGGTGCGTTCCGCTAAAAAGCAAAAGGGGTCAGATTGACCCATTCGGTGCTTCTAGTGATTGAGTCACTGACCCATTCTTTTCATTACCTCTATCTGACCCCTTCGGTGCTTCTAGTGATAGACTCACTGACTCATTCTTTTCATTACCTCTCTCTCACCTTATCGATCACTCATTCCTATCCCATTTTATCCCTTCTCAATGGAATCACGAGAACTATTGCATTCTCTCTATACTAAAGCAGAATTTCAATCGGAGTTCAATCAACAGAATAAAATAAATGACTAATGACTCACTTTTCAGTGATTAATGGCTAAATAATCTACAACTGTAATTAGGACTGTTTATAAAGTTTAGGGTTTATTGCTTATTTAATATTGCTGACATACAGTCATTTTATTAATTTTAATTTGCATGGTCATTAAATACGTCATAATTAAATGCGTAAACACTATTACAAGTAGCGCATTACATTTTAAAAATTTATTGAAATTTGTATAAATTCGACACTTTTTGCTAAAATTGTCAAATTTTAAAACGCGTCGCGGCACATCTTAAAAGAACGAATTTTAAAAGAAATATTTGGCATGATAACTGCATCAAAAGGTAACGAGTTATCACTATTACAATTAGCTCAATAGCCTACATTAAAAAATTATTGAAATTTGTATAAATTAGTCACTTTTTTCAAATTGTCAAAAATTAACTTTAAAACGCGTTGGGGCAAATCTTCGAGAACGAATTTTAAAGAAATATTTGACATGATAGCTTACTATACGGTCTATGCCAAAAGGCAACGAGTTATCACTATTACGCTGAGGTTCTAGAATTTTTGCTTTTTTCACTCCACCCTAATGTACACTATATATTAGGGTGGAGTGAAAAAATATTTCTTGGCGCAAACGTTTTCCAATAGTGATGAAAAGTTGCCTGTATGTTAGAGTAAGCAGTATGCAAAATATTTTTGATTTTGCTTTATGTCTTCTGCCCTCTTCAGGCGGGAATATTTTAATATGTGAAATTCTGTGGAAACACGTGTAATGCATTTGTTCTTGAACTGTGGGCGAATCTTCAGATCTATCGGCCATATCAGATCAGGCAGTTGCGGAAATCGCATCTGTTGTGATAGGCTGCAGGACTGTGGAAGCGTAATGCCCAATGAGTGCTTCCACAGTCCTGCAGCCTATCACACCAGATGCGATTTCTGCAACTGCCTGATCTCATATGGCCGATATATCTGAAGATTCGCCCACAGTTCAAGAACAAATGCATTACATTGACGTGTTTCCACAGAATTTCACATATTAAAATATTCCCGCCGATAGAGGGCAGAAGACACAAAGCAAAATCAAAAATATTTTGCATACTACTTACTCTAACATACTGGCAACTTTTCATCACTCTTGGAAAACCTTTGCTCCAAAAAATATTTTTCATTCCACCCTACTCTATATATAATTATATATACATATATTATATGGGTGGTCCTAAAAAAAGTGGAAGTTGTATAAATGAATTCTCCAACCCACCATTTAGTTACGTCAGGTATTAATAAATAACAATTAAAAAATTAAAAGAAAATAATAATAGTTGGCACTTGCTGAACGCCGATGAAATTTTTAGAATGTGTTGCTGGTTTCCCTCAATTTTACACTCGGCATTGTTTAAAATAATTGCATAGGCCTACGAGCAAACTATTTATATATGCAGCTGCAATACAATTATTTGACTGAATAACGTTACCAAAGTCATGTAAGAATGGGATATTTTATTTCAGTTTAAGATGCTGACTGTAAAACTTAGCACAAAATCGAAAAATGTAGCCGAGAACATCAACATGTTCCGATGAATTTGTCAGTCATCCGAGTTTGAGCTGTAGGATGCAGTCTGTTAGCGCTGAGAACAGCTTCCTATGTTACTCTACAACCTGTAGCTAGAACTGTAAATTATGTTCTTCACCTCTTGATAGAGAACAGTTTAATTCTTGCAATTATAATTCTTTCCTCAAATCTCTTTCTCTCTCACAGTTCGAGACATCGGAGTCACTTTGGATCAAGAGCTAAATTTCTCACAGCATTTTAATTCGATCACTCGTAGTTGCTACTATCAGCTTCGTCAACTCCGAGTTGTCTCACGATCCCTCTCTCATAATGCTACTGTGACTCCTGTGCATGCCTTTGTCACTAGTAAACTTGGTCAATGCAGTTCGGTACTTGTAGGTCTACCATCGGGGCTAATTGGGCGCCTTGATCGAGTTCTGCGTTCCGCTGCTCGCCTCATTGGCCACCTCCCTAAATATGCTCCTATCTCTGCCTATATGCGTGATGTTCTTCACTGGCTCCCTGTTTCTCAGCGCATCTCCTATCAAGTTGCTGCACTTGTATGGAGGTGCCTTCTTGGCTGTGCTCCATCCTACTTGTTAGATCTTAGTCGACCTGTCTCTGATCTCGCAGCTCATAGATCTCTGCGTTCTTCAGAAAGGTGGAGCTTTTGGTCCAGCGAGCTCACACTTCTATTAGACAGCGTCGAGCCTTTTCGAGTGTGGGTCCCTCCATCTGGAATGGCCTCCTACTAAACTTGCGATTGATGCCTCGGCTAGATTCGCCTGCCTTTTATAAGTATCTCAAATCACACTTTTTTAGCCGTGGCTGCATGGGCTGGGAGCGCTTCTGAGTAGGTTTCTTGAAGAGGCGCTATATAAATTATCGGAATGAATGAATGAATAAGGCGACTCTCTTTCTGCGAGGTCGTTAACCACATTAACGGATTGGGCACCCCCAGTTTCTTTGGTGTGTTGGAATGATCCCTCATTCGCTTGGATCGTTCTGTAAAAGTTCACAGACAGTTCTAAAATGTGGAAGAATCTTAGAGTTGATGTAGTGATTGATATTTGTGGAGTCCTTTCGTTACATGTTCATGGAATGGCGGGATTCGTTTTAACACTAGAATCACCGAAGGGGTCAATCTGACCCCTTTTGGTTTTTAGGGGAACGCACCTCAGCCCCAGATATAGCACGGGTCCTGCAATTTTATGACTTCTCCTAACTTCGTAGGGTATACCCTCTGCCAAAATTTGAACTCGGGGGGATTCACAATTTCTGAGATTTTTGCTGTTCTACCTTTAAGCACCAAAAGGTCAATCTGACCCCTGTATAAGTATTTGCATATAAGGCTACGCATTTCTTGTTTTCCATTCAATAATATTACAGATCACAGCTAATTACGTAATCAAATGTGAGAAGATAGGAGAAGATAGGAGAGCTGGTGAGAGTAGAGGAGATCTGGTGAGAGAATAGGAGATCTGGTGAGAGAAGAGGAGATCTGGTGAGAGGAGATGAGATCTGGTGAAAGGAAAGAAGATCTGGTCAGAGGAGAGAAGATCAGATGAGAGGATAGGAGATCTGGTGAGAGGATAGGAGATCTGGCAAGAGGAGATGAGATCTGGTGAGAGATGAGGAGATCAGGTCAGAGGATAGGAGATCTGGCGAGAGAATTAGAGATCTGGCGAGAGGAGAGGAGATTTGGCAATGGGAAATAAGATCTGGTGAGAAGGATGATTTGATCAGAGGAGCGGAGATCTGATTGGAGGAAAGGAGATCTTGTGAGAGGAGATCTGGTGAGAAACAGCAGATCTGGTGAGAGAAGAGGATATCTGGTGAGAGGAGAGGATATCTAGTGGGAGAAAGCAGATCTGGTCAGAGGAGAGATCTGGTGAGAGGATAGGAGATCAGGTGAGAGATTAGTAGATCTGATGAGAGGAGAGGAAATCAAGTGAGAGGATAGGAGATCTGGCGAGATGAAGGATGACTTGGTGAGAGGAGATCTGGTGAGAGGAGAGAAGATCTGGTGAGAGGAGATCTGGCGAGAAGAAGGATGACGGAGATCTGGTGAGAGGAGAGAAAATCTGGTGAGAGGAAAGAGGTTTGGTGAGAGAAGACAATATTTGGTGAGAGGAGAGGACATGTGGCGATGGGAAAGAATATCTGGTCAGAGGAGAGAAGATCTGGTCAGAGGGTAGGAGATATGGTGATAAGATAGGAGAACTGGTGAAATGAGAGGAGATCTGGCAAGAGGAGAGAAGATCGGGTGAGATGAGAGAACTGGTGAGAGGATAGGAGATTTGGTGAGATGAGAGGGTGAGGTCTGGTGAGAGGATTAGAAATCTAGAGGGAAGATAGGAGATTTGAAGAGAAGATAGGGTGAGATCTAGTGAGAGGATAGGAAATCTGGTGAGAGGATAGGAGATCTGGTGAGTGGATAGTAGATTTAGTGAGAGCGAAGGAGATCTGGCGAGAGGAGAGGATCTCCAATTATTCCATTCCAACTTACTTATTACACTAGTTTATGCTTATGCAATTTATGTTAATAAAGTTGATAGTCAATTTAATTTAATTTGCAATTGACTTTGCATTATAAATTATGTGGGGTCAAAATGACCCCTTCGGTGCTTCTAGGAAGTTCGATTTCTCGGTACTTCTAGTTTTAATTGATCAATAGAACCTGAATTTCGTTAAGGGCCTTTACCATGAGTCTCTTCTCATCCACTGAAACATGATCGTCAAATAATGCAAACCCAGCCAGCAGGTCAGAGAAGTACCACAGGTGACGGCTAAATGCGGTTGTGGCAGCCTTGGCAACATCCTTGTTTTGAAACGTCGACAGCATGCAGAGCAAATTCAGGTCATTTGGAAACCTCTGTAAAGGATGTGCATTGTGCACGGGAACCAGTACTTGACATAATGCTATATGCCAGTCACAAGCAGTGACACTAAGTCTTTCTTCAGATGATACCAGACATGTTCACCATATGAAGGGCCACGAAACTTCTGTGTTCTAGTTGAACCTGGCTGTAGACAGTACAGCTGTTCATATTGTGACGAATATCCACATTTTAAGTGTGTAAATGGCTCTGGCAATCCACCGCTCATGATGTATAGCTCCTGGATAGCGGAAACGCATTTCATGTAGTGGAATACTACCGAGGTATATGATAGATAGCTCAAGAAGTTCGCAGAAGTCATCTCTGTGCTGATATTTCTCCAGCTGTGCCACTGCGAACTCAATAACCTCATCCTTCCATGGTGTAATCATAGCTGTGGCTGTGGAAAAGGATGCCTGATCTATTTTTAGGCCAGAAATCGTTAAAGTGACCAAATAGCTCCATGTTGGGAGACTTCGATGCATAATATCTTGCCAGCGGTAATTTCTCCCTTCTAAATGTGCCTTTTGTTCTGAATTTCATATTTAACTTGTGTAATTAAGTACTACTATAGATATGTCATTACTTGTTTGTATATTGAATGCTTATGGTCAACATAAGAAACGAAACCATCCCCGCCTAACTCATTTGTTGTGGACTTGACTACCCCCCAAGAAATTATTTCTTTAACAGCATCTATTCGCACTACCCGTTCTTCTGCACTTAACGACATTGACCCGACTGCTGCTATTAGGATAATTGATTATGTAGCTGCTCCATTATCGGATATTATTAACTCTTCTTTTCTCAATGGCGTTGTACCCTCTTCCTTAAAGATGGCAAAAGTTGTACCGGTGTATAAACAAGGTAACAGCCAGGATGTCACTAACTATAGGCCTATTTCTATCCTTCCCTTTTTTCTAAGATCCTTGAAAAATCAATGTACCAACGTTTATATACCTATATTGACAAAATAAATATTTTATATCCCAATCAACATGGTTTTCAATCCGGTCATTCCACCTCAATGACATGCAAGATAAGATTGCTAATGCAATTGATGAAAATAAATTTTCTCTTGGTATCTTCTTCGATCTGGCCAAGGCCTTTGATACGGTGGACCATTCCATTCTGTTAACTAAACTTGAAAACTATGAAATATGTGGAGTCCCGCTCGTGTGGTTTAAAAGCTCGCAAAGTGCGCTATTGGTCAAAAATGACCCATGTCGGTGAGGACACTTCTATCGAATCGGAGTCAACGATAGTGATTCCTCTGTCTCAGATACCGGAATACAAAATCTGCCTGTTGAGGCAAGTAGCAGTTCTTCTGCTTCAAGTGTCAAAAATGATCATGGTGGACAAGACGAACCGTAATTAGCCATTAGTAATACTGTAGTTCCTATCTCTGGAAGTATGTGTGCATGTGGTCGAGGGGTGCAAGTGGTCGAGGTCATGGTTACAGAGGGGGTCGCTCATCATTTCAACATCGTGACAACCCAAATGTAGCAGCTACAGAAACCAGGGAAGCATCAAGTGATGGCAATGTCTGGATTTTGGTCTTCCCCGATGATGAACCTCGTGGAAGGCTAAGCAGTCAGAACGTGCTCCGCGAAGTTTCAGGACTAACGCTGTTTGAGACACAACAAATAAGAAAAGATTCTATTTTGATCGCGTATCAACTTCTGTTGATGAAGGTATAATGCGTCACATCATCCAACGATGGACTGAAACAGAAGCATGAGTGTCTGGGAGACGACTCATGTTCAGTATCGCTTGAGGAACTTGACGCCTCTAAATAGTACCTTCAGGCACTTTAGGGGAAGCCTAAATAAATTAAAAGTTTACCATTCTGAAAGCTTATTACAATGATATCAGTAAATCATTCAGTTATTTCAGGACTCATGCAAAAATGCGCGGTGCTTCTACGGCGGAAGATTCCGCCATGCAGCGCATGAAGAAATTACTTTTGCGGCGGAGAGTGTTTAGCATTTTATTTAATGACGACACTAACCCTAATCCTGACCCTAACCGACCCTCACAACGCCTAATCTGACCCTAACCGACCCTCACGACGCCAATTGATATAAGTAACATAGTTTGGACAATGCGGATGCGCCGAAGACCACGCATGCGCAAAGGTCTCCTGCCGCGGAATTATATAAAAAATATTACTCATGGGGCGGAATTTTCGGCTGCAGAAGAATTATCATTCAAAAATACATGGTTTCTATAAATGAAACTGTATGGGTCAAAAATGACCCATTCCGACGTTTTAGGTGGTAGAAAAAAGCCGACGTTCTAGTGTTAAGGCCAAATAACTTTCTCTTAACCTGGGAAAAACTAATTATGTCCTTTTCCGATCTCATCGGAAATCCGTCCCTGCTACTGATTCCATCCTCTCCATTGACAATATTCCTATTGCTCAAGTCAATTCTTCCAAATTCCTTGGGGTCTCCATTGACCAACAGTCCAACACTTAACCTGGAATGATCACATAAGTAACATTTCCTCTAAGGTTGCTAAGAACATAGGGATTCTGGCTCGTGTATCTTACCTGTTACCTCCTAGAGTTCTGCATACACTATATTATTCTCTTGTTTACCCTTACTGACATATTGTAATATCGCCTGGGCCTCCAATTATTCCTCTCGTTTGAATAAGCTATCTATATTACAGAGACGAGTTGTACGTATTATTGCTGGGAGATCATTGTTAACTAGCACAGCAAGTAGATTTAGTATACTACGAATATTTAATATCTCTCAGATAAATAAATTGCAAATCTGTGAATTTATGTATCGCTTCGCAAACAAATCTCTTCCCCCAATCTTCAGTCGCTACTTCTCTAAGATCTCTGACACACATTCTCATTATACAAGATCTCTCGATAACTTTGATGGAACCTATGCCCGCACTAACACTCGTTATTTTACCTTAAGATGTGCTGGTCCTCCTGCCTGGAATAACCTACCGAAGTCACTGCGCACTCTTCCGAATCTTGCCCTATTTAAAAAAAGTCAGAGCCTACCTCCTTGACATTAGTCAATGCATTATCTAAATATAGTTATTCATTGTTATACCGCAATTAGTTAAGTGACCTAGTTAAGTGTTGTTAGTTGAGCCAGTTATTCTAATTTTTTGACAATGCTATTTGTGTAGACTATAAGCTTACTCAACTGTCATCCCTCTGCTAATATGGTACACGGGTATCCCTAACTTAGCGGGACTTCAGTCCCTTCTGGGAACCCGATAATTTCCCTCAAACGTTAATTAGATAATCATGTGATCTGTCTGTTTTTAATTTCCAAACTTAGGATTGTTGATTATGATTATTCTGGATCACTACTTGTAAACTATTATATGGAAACAATAAAAGGATTGATTGATTGATTGATTGATTGAACACGTGTTTTCGTCACGATGAACAGGATCAAAAAAAATGATTGATGATTTTCAGAAATGTGGTGGTTGCATGCTAAATGTAAAGAGGTCTCGACCTATTTCTCTTTCCAACAATACGCACAAGTCACCATTTCTTCCAGCATCTGAGGCTGTAGTAACAAAGCATATACCTTTGATACGATTAAGCAAACCCGATTCATCCATGCTATCATACACTGCATGTGACATTGGAAAGTTTTGATACGGACAACAGCTTTATTACATCGTGCCCAGAGACCAAAATCGGAAGACGATCTACGCGTTTACATTCCGGAAGCCTAGAGTCCACTTTACCTACCAAACCGGTCAAGACAGCACAGTGAGCAGAAAAGAGCACAGTGAGCAGAAGAGTGTACATTTACCAGAAAAGAGCACAGTGTTGCAGAAGACAGTGAGCAAAAACAAATTTGCTGTCTTAGGACGGGTAAACAGCTAGCAGCTAAAAAAACTGTCCTGATACATCTTACGCTAGTAACATTGAACGACCAATATCCAACACAATTTCAGCGTGAAGCTAGTTAGCGTTAGCTGGAATAAGGAATAGAGCATCAACTAGTGAATGGGATAGGGATTACTGATCACAGAATCGCTGCAGAACCCGAGTTAACTAGCAAAATGTCTGTTTCTAGCCAGGGTAATTTTCTTAATTATAATAATTTTTATGTTTCATCTCTCCACTGCGTTTTAATGACACAAGTTCGTCCGACATCCAAGTAGTGTTATTACTTAAATGTGGCCTTTTCTGGGTTCTAGGGCAATTCGGAGCCGGACAATTAGGAGCGGACATTTTCTGTCTTGCCACAGCGCAGTATCATTCGGCTTAAGGCGGCCATCAACGCTGCTCGTCTGCTCTTGCGATTAAAGAAGTTCAACCACATCACAACCGCGATTCAAGACGAACTTCAGTTGCTCAGAATAGGCGAGTGCATCAAATTCAAATTCTGCATCTGCGCACCACACTACCTGGCAGACAACATCAGGCCACTATCTGACGATCCCAACAGGTTGCGGCTTCGATCATCAAAGTCCGCTTATATTTTCGTGCCACTAACTAAAACTAAAGCGAGCGATCGTGCTTTTTGGCTTGCTGGTCCACGTGCCTTGAACAGCCTTTACTTCCTGCGCCTATTCAGGAAGTCAACAGCCCTTCTGCTCAAATGCACAGTTTAAAATGCAATAGGCATTCTCAGGTATCTCAAAAGACGCATCGTTGAGTAATTGACAGGTGGACTAGTTGCAGCTCCATTTTGAGGTTTAAAATGGGCCTCATAAGTGTCTGGTCTTCGTCTCCCGAAGCTTGTGCTACGTGTCTATAAGTTCTTTTTGGGTTTCCGAACAATGACAGAGACTGGTGGCAATGTTTCTTTCCTTCTTCTAATCGCCATGCTGCTAGCTCGGTCAATGTATGGAATCCGCGGGATCCTCATGATCAACCACATGAGCGAACGAATGCTGAATGAATAATAATTATATACGTGATTAAGATGTCAGATGTCAATGCTTGAATTTGATGCATGTTGTCGAAACAGTCAAGTTTCTTAATTAGGATCCCTCTGGTCATCCATCTGTCTTGATCGTGAACCTCCACCACATGCAGCTTATAATTTACAGCTAGGTTATCAGCTTAAAAAACGATGGAGCGCCAAATGTTCTTATTATTTGAAGCAATACTAATACTGAACCCTTGTGGTACGCAAAAGAGCACAGCAGTGTTGCATAACACGAGAAAGCCTACTGAGTGCGATAGAATCCACTGTATATGTGGTCAGCCGGTCGGCTTGTAAAGTAGTCCTCTGTGTTTAGCTTAAGATAAGAGTAGCGTTTAATAAATTTAGAGTATACGATTACAAGATTTATAGAGACTTCCTAGACAAACTCGTCAATCAATATATTTATTGGCCCAAATTATTTTGTAAAGAAACATTAGAAATAAATTTATGATAATACCCCAATTTGCACCGTCTCTGCCTGAGGCAGACCCAGCGCCATCGGCACTGTGATGGAAGAAATGGGCAGACAAATTTGACAATGACGGCGCTCAATAAAACTGATGAGAAACAAAATGATTACTCTTCGGATGCTATGATGTGAGGCAAAAGCGGATATTTGAGCAACAGGGGACCTAGAATGTGCAGAGACAATAAAATCACGTCTGGAATCAGGGCTTTTAAAGACGACTTTTTAGAACTGCAAACCCCTTAAAAGGCCTCGGTAAATTATTCCAAATTGGATGACAATGAAACTTTAAAACTATTTTCAACTGCACAACAATGATTCTAGAGCTGCCCAAATTCATTTACAACTGCCCATTTTGTGTAGAACTACACACTAAGAAAGCCCTGTCTGGAATGACTATAACTTGTCAAGTTCCGGCTTAGCAAAAGTGCCACGGTAGGCACCGGCATTGAAGCGCTGAATGGTAATTGCTATAAGTTGGAGGAGTTAAAGGGGATCTCCAGAAATTGCGAGTTAGGCAGCGCCTCAAGTCTTGAATTATGTATTGCCCTTTCTTATTAATTAGACCAGGGTTGCGCAACCTTTACGTTAATGCCGGCCGCATTTAAGGCTCATATTCTCACCACGGCCGCCAAGATATCTGCTATTAGGTTATGTAAAAAATACATGTATGGGGACGTTTACTGTGTTAACTGTTACAAATATGTTTACTGACGTCTATTCCTTCTCCACGAGCTTCAGTAGGCCTATACCAAGTCTTTTCCATCACAAAAATTAATAAAAGAATAATACAAAGGCACGATCAATTTTATCTACCGGTATATCCTCAATCCTACTCAAACTTGTAGCTAACAATATTCCAAATTAAAGACTGCCTTCTTGGATATTGACCGACAGGCATGAGAAGGCTGCACAGACCTCAAGTTGACCTCAAGTTGTAACAATTCATCCGAGACAAGACTGCCTCATGGACGTAGGTGCCTCCGACTTTACAGTGGCTTAGCCATGAAAAAATTTCGGAGGGGGTTTTAAAGTTTTTGGGGGCTTTCATTGTAAATTGTCGTATTTTTCTACAGTTTTAGTTTTTAATAACAGTCACGCATTTATTTCGGTGGCGGGGGTTTGAACCCGTAAAACCACCCCTAAATACGCCCATGTCTCCGAAGAGGACCAGAGTATTTCTTGCCATGACAGTTCTCGAAGTTTATGGTATTCCACCGCCAACTTTCACACCTCTAGTAAATCAGTTTTATCCTCGAACTACTTTAGAAGTTGTTGGTCATTCTTCAACTCCACCAACTCCATTTGGCGGTCCAGGGGAGCATTCTCTGTCTCCACCAGATGAGGCGTACTAACAAGTCGCAAGTGCTGACAAATCTTTAAAGTCATTTAATCATTCAGTGAATTCTTGCAAAAGCAGGGCATCAAAGACGATGGTAAAGGACGCAGTAGGAACTCCGTCCAGTTGCATTTGTACACTATAACTTTCACTGACCACTCTCTCCCTGCACAATGCTCATATAATGTCTGTCCAATGCTTGATATGGACATATTAATCTGCTTGTCTCTTTGAGCTACCTCTGCAGGGATGCATATTCAGATGATGCATTCTCAAAGGTTATCAGTAAGCGAGTGTCTGTGTGTGGTGTGAGCATGTGTCAGTATAATACTTGTTGATAAATATTTTACATGCACTAAAACAGAGGCAAAGATGACTAACTGATTCACACCACCTCAGTTTTAAAACAATGGAATAAAAATATCTATGGATTAATATAGATTATAGACTTACACACGGTCGCCAATACATTACAAGTAGATTATACGTCCACGGCCGCCAAATCTCCCTCTCACGGCCGCATGCGGCCGTACGGCCGCAGGTTGCGCACCCCTGAATTAGACCAAGGGCCTCAAATGCAAGCAGTTGAAAGTGGTATGTTGAGAAGAGTTTACTGTGCTTAGCATTTTTTCTGGATGCCATAAGTTCCGCAACCGATATGATTGTTGTTTGCAAGTATGAGGGAGCCACAGTCTCTGCTATATACTGTGACAGTGTGACACCCTAAAAGAGGCTGCGACCCATACGCCAAAGGATCAGAGTTAACCCATCAGATCTCATGTCATCCGTTCTACACAGGTAATTAATAAACACTTTTATAATTTCTAAGACCCTGGGGGAATGAAGTACCTCAGCGCAAAAAAATAATAATGATGATATTTAATGTTTTTATTGTAATTAATTAGCATGATCAAATTTACCTATTCTCTGCTTGATGAAGCGTTGATGTGCGCGAGTCTTTATACAAGCAAAACCAATGGCTAAAACTTTTTCTACGCTAAAGTCGTAACATGAAAAGCTGCCTTACAAATTGGGCCGTAATAGACTACTCTGCTAATATAATAGGCCTACGTCAATGGCAATGTCACTTCATAGTTAGGCCTATCGATCGATTGTCCAATTGAAGTAAGATTAAGCACCATATAATATATCGCTCCATTCAGTACCAGCCTTTTAATTGTTCAACTTTATATCGCAGATTAAAGATTTCAATATCATATTAGTCAATATCGCATATCCACATTAGAACCAGGCTTATAGTGTCGAACAGTTCAGTTTCAAGTACTCTCAGTGGCGGCTCTAGACTTTTGCAACGGGAGGAGGCACGGAGGGGCCGGGGAAACAGATGGAGGGGCTAGTCTATTTTCGTCAAAAGTGAGAATGGTGACAACTGACAAGAGACCTATATTGGAGTTACATGAATTGTTTAATCAACAGCTTAAAGTTAAGACACAAATGAAATAGACTCACTTTGTTAAAAGTAAAACTTATTAACTACAAACAATACATGTACTTTTAATTAAGTGCAAGTTGTATTAAGACTGTCATGCCTAGAGTCAAACTGCTCCACAAAGGCACCCATGATAATCGACTCTGCACGAACAAATTCAACTGACGGAATTGATAAACTGCTCTCTTAACGAATATGAGACATAGTGCTTTGTAGATAATATTATGTCTTAATATAAGAAAAGACTTGTGTTTTGGTGTATTTGGAGATTGTATACCAATCATAACAGTAAGCGAATGGTAAGAGAATTGTCGATTTAGTTCGGAATGATACAATAACTGGATGTAGACAAGTTGCCTAAATGCAGTCTGTAGGTCCACTTCTGAACGATGCCCAGAGCTTTATCTGCAGCAGAGCCCGAAAAGCGCCTGGGCATTTTATGAACACACTGTTTGGGTAGTACAGTTTTAAGTTTGTTGAGGAAGAATTCAGATAGAGTCTCAGTGTGTAGGCGTAGGTCTAAAGGAAGGGCGTTCCAAACCACTGGGCCTACCACAGAAAAGGCTCATTTCTTCATAGTTGCAGTATGAGCAAACAAAACCAAAGAACTCCCTTTTCCGTAAAGCATTGGGGACGACGTCCTTGGATACCCGAAGTCAGACAGCATTGCTCTCGGAGGTAAATTGGGCGAGGCCTTAGCTGGTGATATCGCCATACCAGGGCAGCTACCCTGTACTCAATATGCATGCGGCTAGGGAGTCAGTGATGGATAGCAGGAAGTAGCTTATACGACAGGAAAATAATTAAGACTCTATGGAAATAAATAGGTCGTGTCTGTGAAAAAACCGCGAATAAAATAACATCGGATTTCATCATCCATCATGCCTCAGCAAGTAAGACATACCTTTGAAATTATAAAAATTAAATGATACCATATTTCATAATATTTTGGAATAAAATTTGGGGGCCACTTAGGGCCACAACTTCATGGGGGGGAACAAGTGCCCCTTGGCCCCCTGTGGAGCCGCCACTGAGTACTCTAACAGCAATAATCTTGATTCGTTGCTATTCGTTGCATTGTTGCAATAAGATTTCTTTCGAGTAAACGAATATAGTATTACAATAATATAGAATTATCGTAAACCACCGTACAAAGACCGACCAATTATTATGTGCAGGATGAACGCATTCCAACAGTTGATGGAATATATACTATGTATTATTGTATATGTATGTGATTGAAGTAATATTAACCTTCAACCCTTTCTCTTGTGCTTAACTGGCTTGTTTGGGGTGGCTCCGTCCTACCTGAGGTCCTTTTGCACCTTGTTCTCCTCCTTACCTGCGAAGGCCTATTTGCGATATTCGACTCGTGTCCTTATGGTTGTCCCACGCATGCGCTCTGCTACGGCTCATTCCAGGATTCCAGGTTCTTTGCACGTGTTGTACCATCAGTTTGGAACTGTCTTCCCCAGTTTCTTCGTCTTGAGTTACTAGCCATCATGGCTTCTCAGTTCCGAAGACGCCTTAAGACTTTCTTGTTTGCAGACTCAGGGACTGACGAGGGTTGAGAGTTGAGAGCGCTGATGATTCTAAGGGACGTTATATAAATGTTCGGTTTCAATTACAATTACAGAATTGTATACATGAATAATACACGTTGTATGTATGATCTCCTGCATCATGCCATACCATTTGTATGAACAATTGACCTTGGCAATGAATATTGAGCTCCTCTGAGTAGTTCTCTTGAAGCGGCGCTATACAAATTCTTGTAATGAGTGAATGAAGTATAATGTCTGCCATTAGCAGACTGCCTTACTTACAATACATGTGGGACTACTTCAGGTTTTCGCCACTAACTCTCTGAAACTCAACAAGCGGTTCGACAGGTCAAAGTGAAAATGAGGTCTTTTGGTCGCGATAGAAAACTGTAAACACTTAACTGAAAGATAACGCTAAATGTATCTCCAAGTACAGTCCGCTGACGAAAATAGTTTACTACATAAGCTTTAATCGATTTTAAGTGCACAGTAGTAGGCATAGGTCAACTTGTTCGTTGGTACTCGACATACACAGAATAGCTCAATAAGATTTCAAACGAGATAATGCTTGCCTCCATCATATTTTAAAATCACAGCCTGACAAAATAACTCCGAGGTCCAAGTGAGCGTTGGCCAGGATAACAAATTCAAACAAAAACAATTTAAGGTCTATAGTTTTACTTTTAACCCGAGATAAGTATAATTCATTAAAAAATATTGATATTTTTCGCCAAAGCCAAGGGTGAATGCATTTCTTGAATGGATAGTATAGTATTCGATGATCTCCGCAGATGTTATTATTTTCTCCTGAGTGAGCTAGTAACATAATTTATGATTCATAATATTTTTATTAGTATCTCCCATAGCACTGGTGTCTAGTGCTCAAGACACCAATCTATGACGTACCGAAACTTCGCCGTTTTGAAGACCACCAACATATTAATTTTCTGTATGACCAAAGAAAGGCAATCATAAAATTATGACCTTTTGATAAATTAAAGTGGTAAGATGAGAGAATAGAGACTTATTTTATATAGGTTTGATGGCCAGAGTTTAATGGTAAAGGTAGCCTACTTTTGACCCATTTATTATAGGTAACTTCGGTTGGTCGTCCGATATTCGCGGTTGTCGACCAACAGAAGAATATGTGAACACTCGGATGTTAATGAGTAGTTTTATTTGTCAGTTTGTCACCAGCAGCGCATCTTCCAGCAGCGACACCGACCGAGCTGAGCTTAGCTTACTTTACAGTTCAACTCTACACTTAAGTAGCCTTTCGGTCGGCGTCGTTCGCTCTACATATTTTCAGGTGCAGGCCTGGATGGTTTAACCACAGGCACGATTCCCCTACCTGTGCTACGCACGATAGTGCATTCCTGCAACGCCTACGCATAGCACAGGTCTCTGCCTTTCCTCATTAGTCTGCCTCTGTCTGTCTGACCGTTTGTCTGAACCGTCTCCCTCTCGCTCTGTATCTCTGTCTGTCCTTCTCTCTGCCTCTGTCTGTGTTTGTATATCAATGTGTCTGTCTCGCTGTCTCTGTCTGTCTTCAATCTATCCCTCTCTCAAATTTCTGTGTGTGCCATGCACACCCCTACATAATACAGGGTGGGCCAGTAGTAAATGCAAGTAATTTGAATGGATATAACTTGAACAATTGTTATTCAAACATCGTGCCCAATACACTAAATTGAAAGTAATCACCCACTCTACTACTGTGTCAAATCTTGCACTGATATACTGCACCTTTGTTATAAAATTTCGGTGCGGCGCACACCTCTCAATTTTGAATATAAATATTGAACAATTTGGCGCCGCTCACGGAAGAGGATAGAATTTAAATCCGAATTTTAAGAGCAGAAAAAGGATACAATGCACATCAGATGATGATAGAATCCCTTATAGAAAATGGAATAAAATATGCTCTACATTGATTGAATAAACAAATTGATGCTACGGGAACGTCTAACAGTCGCAACTGCTGAGCTGAGATAACCCAAGCACTGGTGGACTCAGCCATCGAACAGTGGTCGTCTCGTGTTGATGCAGTAATTAAAACAATTGGTGGACATATGTTGAGTATTTGTTTGACTGATGGTAAATTCACTCAAGATATTAATTGTTAGTAGGCCTACTAAGTGATTGCTTAGAATTGACATCTTCAGTTTCAGACTTTTGATTTTCTTGCTGTTTTATGGCTAGAAAATGGCACATCGAATATTAATAGCATTATCTCAAAACGTCGTAATAGTATCTCGTAGATATTTTGCGGAATGATAAAATAGATAATTATCTTCAAACTGATATATTGGACAAGACTATCAGATAAAAATTGTTCAAGTTATAAGGCGTTAAAGTTCTTGCATTCCTACTGGCCCACCCTGTATATATATATAATTATAAATATAATTATATATATATAATTATATATATAATAATTATATATAATTATTGTAGAGGGCAACTAAGCAGTGGCTTAAGGTCAATTTAAACCTGCGTTCCTGCGGTTAACTTGTTTTATAACTTTGTGTCTACCATTGTCTACCATCAGCACCATGGTGTATAGGCTACCTCGGACTTTCATGATAGGCCTAACCTGTATGTAAAGTGAAGACGCTAAAATATTAAAACAAAATGCTGACTATGCCGGATGCGCTTATATCGTGACCCAATTTCAGTATCTGTGACATTGCTTTGATCGTGTAAAATTGTTAATCATCGAGTAGCTAAGACAATTTGAGTTAGATGCACTTCATGCCGTACACGCACTAGCAAAGCCCTCAGGTTAAGGAATATTTGACAGTTTTTGACATGGTAGTCGATTGACTGCAGAGTTTGCTGTGTAACGCCGAGAATAAATTAGGCCTACTGCTATTTCTTAGTGTAGGCCTATATTTTCAGGTTTTAGGAACGGTGCAATCTCTCGATTGTTGCTTTCTGTGAAGTGAAATCGCCGTCGACGGATAAATTATTTGGCTAAATTTTGCTCGATCGATTGTTTAAGATAAACACATGTTTTTAAGCATTCACTTGCAGGTTTTGTGAACGAGCAATCTCAATTGTTTGTTCTAAGCAGTGAAATTATTTCGAACTTGTAGCACGGATGAGCACTTATTCTAGTCACTTAATACTAATTGCTCGGGGGACTGTTTAAATTTCGTCATTCACGTCTAGCTGTAATGTCACTAATGTAAACGTGTAGTAAATTATTAGCTCATTTTACATGTATTTCCAGAGACTTCGGAGTACACACAGATATATCACTCCCTAGATGCCCTGCTTAGTTTCAGTGGTCGGCAGAGCAATACATCCGCGCCATCTTGCGAAAGGTGTGATGAAGTGTATAAATCGGTTGTTGTCAGATAAATTAATACTGCCACAGTCTCAGTGAGCTAGATAAGATCACCATAATACACGATCCGCATAATGCGATCCACTGCACCCATAAATTCGTTAACTGTGTAGCCAACCTGTGGGGTCGTATTCATTAAGGCAAAGGATATGGGCATTATGAAGCACTGAGTGTCATATCTCAGTGTTCTATATAATATGATTTATTCTTTCGCTGATCAGTACATGTGCATTACCGGTTATACACTGTGTCCGGAAAAATTCCGACCCCCACAGATGTGGTTAAAAAAACTATAGTAGATAATAATCGATTTAAAAAAATACAAAAGCATTTTCATCTTGACATACTTGCAAACGAAATTCTTTGTAATGTATTAACGGCCCCGTTTAAACTTACGTCATAGTGACGTATTTGAGTTTTATATTTTGTAAACAAAGTTGCAAGAAAATGGCGTTTAGCGAGGAAGACAAAATTGTTATAAAATTTTTACGCCAAAACAAGAAATATGGAGCCAAGAAGTTTCTGAAAAAATTTCCGAACAAGGGTTGGACATTAGGTGGACTAAAGTACCTTATACGAAAAATTGATCTAACCGAATCGTGTAAGCGTCGCAAGGGTAGCGGTAGACCGAGAGTTGCACGGACAACTGAAAATATCGAAAATCAGTTGAGGATCTCGTTTTAAGTCAAGAAGATCGACCTCAATCACATCTAACGCTAAGAGAAATCGCTCGAGAGACTGGAATTTCAAAAACTTCAGTGCACGAAATTGTCAAAAATGACCTTCATCTAAAGTGTTTAAAGAAAAGACGAGCGACTGAATTAACAGAAGCCAACAAGGAAGCACGGCTCGAGCGTTCAAGGATTTTGTTAGATCACTATCCTGATGAAATGGTAAACTTTATTTGGTTTACAGACGAAAAGTTGTTTACCATCGCCACACCAAAGAACAGTCAAAATGATCGTCTGTACGTTGCCACCGGAACTCGGAAGAAAAACATCCCAGCTAATCGTTTGCTTAGTACTCGCCCAACATTCAGCCAGTCAGTAATGGTTTCAGTTGGTGTATCTGCTCTTGGTAAAACAGACATACATTTCATAGAACCTGGCGTTAAAATAAATGGAGCTTACTATCGAGATTCTTTGTTGATGGAAAAATTATTACCTGATATCAGGCAATATTCAGATTACTACACATTTCAACAAGATGGTGCTCCAGCTCACCGAGCACGAGAAACTGTCGAACTGCTGATAAAGGAGACTCCAGATTTTATACCTCCAAATCTTTGGCCTCCAAACAGTCCGGACTTAAATCCTGTTGATTATAAAATTTGGGGAATAATGCAGGAGAAGGTATACAAGACAAAGGTCAGAAACATTGAAGAACTCCGTGAGCGAATTGTTAATGCTTGGGATGAATTTGATCAACTGGTCGTCGATGCTGCCGTTAGTCAGTGGCGTGTGCGTCTCGTAGCTTGTGTTGAAGCCAATGGCGGACATTTTGAACATAAATTATAGTTCACTAATATTTCAGGATTAAATTGTTTTTGGAATTTTAAAAATTGATGACAATTTACTAGTTCTCTCATTCGTATCTCAGGGGGTCGGAATTTTTCCGGACACAGTTGTATAATATATTCGTTTATTAAACTCTTGCTTATTTAAAAAGAAATGAGGTTAGTGGCTCGGCTGCTCGGTAGATATGTGCGCGTATTGGTGCATATCTAGCTGGCTGGCCGCTTGAAAACGTCAAGCTAACGAAAAAATTATTCTACGGATGTTTTTTTTGCAAGTGAGCTTCACAGTTCTTTTAGCGACGTGCGTCATTTTCTAATCCCTAATAAAACTTCGTTTATCAGTCAATCATTATGATTCAGAACTTAAACTTTACTCTAGCCTCTATGTAAAACGTTATCCGAAACCTCTATAATTATGTTTCTCCTGCGTCTTCAGCGAGTCTAGGTTTCTTTCAGTGCGTTTCACTCTTTAAGTGATATATCTCTATAATCAATTTACTGATCACTGTGATTTATTTCTGCTGGTGGGCTCCAAAGGATCCTGTGATGTAATGCAAACTGTTAGCAGTATAATTTTCAACCTGTACTGGGATAAAAACGTCGGCAACTCAAAGGGTTTAAGTGTAAGAACTAGCCCACATAGGCGCTGCTGTGAGGTGTTCATCGATTTTATTCGCTAGTTTTCCTATACAATACAATATAACTTATGCCCCACATAACTCTCCCACGCTATACATTAAACCGGCCTTTGTTTAATAAACGGATTCTTGCCGTCCGCGGCGTTGAAGAACAACGTCAAAGTTTGTAGTACAGCAATCGGAAACTTCAATTGAATAACCTTAATATTCGACACTCAGTTAATGCTGAACGTCTTAATCTTCTTCTCTTCTTTTGGTGACGAGCAGCACCGTAACATCTTCTTTGTGTCCTTCTCTCCTTGGTCTCCAAGGAACATAGAACTTCACACTGTATCTCCGGACAACTCCTCTGATTTGACGCAGCGCATGCGTGAATAAGTTTGTGCTCAGAGATTAGCTCTTAGCAGAACCCTATACACTTTTAGTCTGCAATTGCCATTACGAATTTTAATCGTCGGAATTAGTCTATTGTGTGTTGGAAATTGAAATTTGCAGACCGACCTGTAGTTGCGTGAAATTTGCCACTTTTACTGGGTGCCCTATTAATTTCAGAAGTGCTTTCTGTGTAAATGTCAACAATCTCTAAAGTAGAGTTATTTACAAAGTTTTCATGTTGGTTTTTGGAGATATAGATAGACGTAGACCTTATCGACGAATATGAACCATGCACTGCACTCAGAACCTATACACAACTCAAAGAGGATTGCGTGACTGACGCAGAGTGAGTATGTGGCATGACCAGTGAGGGACTGCTTGTCGGCAGCGTCACCGTGTTTGCGAACGATGTCAACGGTGGCCGCTCTACTCTATCAACGCTACTTGGCCCAGAGACTCTGAACATCCATGCCATCTTCAGCTATCGACGAGAATCTGTTGGTTGGTTCCACGTGTGCGCGTGACCCCGTCAGTGGCGACTCTTCTAGCTTACAATGCATTGTTTTGCTAACTGATGTAATAAATTCGTTCATGACACTTGTCATTATAATAGGCTCAGAAATTAGCTGTTAGCAGAGCTCCTCTGAGTAGATATCTTGAAGAGGCGCTGCATAAATTTTCATAATGAATGAATGGATGAATAATATTATGATGTCAGACAAGTCCACATTCAATCAGCGACCTTGTAGAAACTAGAGAGTGCATGGGGAGAACCCCATCCCCGCAACTAAGTCCACTTAGGTAAGGCGTCAGCCGTCCCCGGTTTTCTCTCCCCGCTTCTTTCTTCCCAGGTACACCAGAAAAAATGCTTACACATAACTTATTATTATTATCTTATCGACAGTTTGTATTGGCACACAAAAAACTCCTTAGCTGACACACCCATTACCGCGGTATTACCGCGAGAGTAAACTCCCCTTACCGCGGTAATAAGCGGTATTACAAATTGTTGGCAACCAACAACGGTTACGCCCGCGGGAAAATTCCCCAACGACTCTAGCGTATGCGTGAACTCAACTATCCACTTAGGTAAGGCGTCAGGTCCTCTGTCTTCTTTCTTCTCTGGTATACCAGCAGAAAGGTGATGTTCTTCAAAGGGTCTATATTGAACAATCCCTTGGATGTGATACAGTGCCTATGAATAAGCTGGTACCGTAGCGCTCAATTTCAAGTAGTGATTTAGAACTTTTTGACATTGCGTCTTGTGATTACGATTTCTGTCTTTCTAGCAGTAGGCCTACAAGCGTCGTGAGACCGCGTAATCAGTTCAAATGCAAAATCGACATTTTTTCATCTGCTTTACCAGGAAATATCGTTCCTTTCTTGGGCTACACTTACGTTGAGAATTTATATCAAGGTAAGGCGCTGTGAATTCAAAACAAAAATATATAAAGATAACAGTTGACGTTAATAGGTGTTCCAAAGAGGATGGCTAATATAATATAATAGGAGTGTACATGCATGGGTCAGTAGATCAAAGGTGTCCTAGAATCTGTAACACCTGACCTACATATTTTTCCACAAACGATACACATGCACTATAATTATAGGACACACAAACGGTATCAATGCAATGATCGCCAAGATTTCTATTCCAACTGTTTCTAAGTTCAGTGGTAAAATTATTTCTGTGCGAAAGTAGTCTAGTGGGGCAGTGGGGCACTTCCCATATCGAGCCTGCCTCGAATTGGCAAAACTTAAACGCATATCGAAAAATGAATACAGATAATTCAGTCATTATTTACAACCTTCAAAGTATCCGAAGACACAAAAGAAATTCTAATGGTCATTGTTTTGATAAAACCCTGAAATTAATCTGAACATGATGAAGTTTTCTTAGAATAAAGCGGCAAATAATGTGTTCAAATGGAAGGTAATTCTTCATAGCACCAATTTCAGTCATTATTTCTGCAAACGGTTGATTACAATCGATGCAACATCTAAGCTTCAAATACCTTGCAAGGAAATGTTTTCCAAGAAAATAGTGACATTTTATGGAGTAAGGGCGCATAAGAGACTCCGAAAGTTGTTTCCAACCAGAGTTAACAATTCCAGCAATAAAATTATTCATATCGTCATTCAGAGGTGATAAATAATAAAAGAGTGTATGAAGACCAAGCAACGACTGTACGTCTCCATCGAAAAACGAGTCAAGCGGTGGCAACAACAAAACATTCGCAAATGCAAACTTCTTCAAATCATTCTGCAGATCAGGCTCATGAAGAATTCGTTCACATAAATGCAAGGCTTCATCGTACTGGCGACACTTGTAAAGGTACAAAGCGCGATAGCAGTTAATTATGCTGCACTGGATACCAAAGTCTTCGCGAATTACATTGTAAAATGATGTCATATTTTCTAAGGCGAATTCCGTCAGAGCTTCAATACATTTTTCTTTACCCATCAAAGCATTCACACTTAAAGTTAAATTTGTTTTCAGTGGCTCCGTTCTGCGATATACGCACAGTCTGACTTCCCTTAAACAAATACCTGCTTTTATCAAAGTACATAACTTTCGATTTGCAATCACTAACAAACATCGATCTAAGGGAAATGCTGAACTCGTTAAATTATAATTTAATTTTAAATGTTTGGATATTCTTTCGGCGGATACTACTGTCAAATAGTAAGCGAACACCGTTGGTGTAAGACGTAGATCGAGAAAAATCTGTCTCGTACTAAAATGCGTAACTTCATTAAACTTCTTGCAAACAAGACAAAATCCAACGACTCTAGCAACATCGTCAATAAATAACAAGCGCCCTGCATCCAATGTTTCATTTTCCGTCTGGATCGTTTGATCTATCAAGACAGCTGAGCAAAGGTCTATTACCATTTGGTATTTTGATGATGCAAAACGTAGAGCAGCCAGATTCACCAAAGCCGCTGGAGCAATGCCATTGGATTGAGAATCGTCACATTCCAAAGCCTTTTTCAGAAACTCTTTCGACAAGGCAGACAATAATCGAAATTCTGAAGGGCTATTTAATCCAGTTAAATTTTCCATAAAATCATGTGCTCGTAAAAATTGAAACCGACTTCTATCTGCTGCTAAGGGTTTGGGAAATATGTGATATTGACACCTAACGATTTTTGGTGTCAAAGAAATTCCTTTGACACACTCAGCAAATAGTTCGCTATCGCATGACATTTTTCCACACATTAAATCATAAGCAACATTCAAGCTATACAATGCTGTATCAAAATGCTCGAGACACCAGACGTCCTGCGGTATTGGAAGCACTGACATTTCACAGCGACCAAGCAGTGCCATTTTTCTTGCTGAACACGTATAACTTAAACATGATCTCGGTTCAATCCTATTTTCAGATCGCACTATGCTACGAGCAAACTTATTGCAAATTGCAAATCCGTTTGAAAACAACAAATCTAATGATTCTAATTTACTCGCTTTCCGAAATTCATAAAGAGTTACCAGATAATCCTTAAAATGCGGAATTACTTTGCTTATGACTTCAACTGTGAAAATGTTTTGAGTGAATGGCAGTATGTAATTATCCACAAACCAACGACAAAGAATTCCAGAATTGCAAAATTTATCCAGTTGTCTTTCGCTTTTTTCGCACATTTTCTTGGTCCATTGTTCCTGAAATAAGTTTGCTTCTGGAATAAAATAATTCGGACAGTATCGCCTCTTTAGCCATTTTGAAAGCTTTTGTAACAACTCACAGCAGATCGCAATAACAGAAGAGGAATTCCACCATTGAGGTGACATCTTTTCACAAGTCCATAACATCAACGTCTTTAAATGATAAGTACAGAAAACCTCATCCTCCTTTGTACAATTCTTTTGTATTAATTCTTTCTTTGCGAGGAACCTTAGCAAATGATAGACAATTTGTTGAACTTGAGTCCAACTCTGAATTAAAATTACTTCCGCGACTGAAAATGAATATCTCCACTGTGCTACATCGCTTCTACAAGAACGATGTTGAGCGTGTACAACGTGACAACCTTGTTTCACAACTTCAGAGATTACAGCAATCGTCGGCCATCCGTTACCTCTACGTCGTGTTAGCCAAGCTTGGGCTTCTCTGGGCCACTGAGGGCACCACACGCTACGGACGTTATCAAGCGTCACAGAACCCACCTCTTGAAACCTAATCGCTGGACCTCTCACGGTACTGGATGGCTCACCAAGACATAATATGTCAATCAGCCATGAATAAGTTACACGGTCAATTGTATCAAGCTTAATGAATCCAGGTAGGCCATTTGTATGGCTAAAATCGTACTTTTTATATCTCCAATTATAATGCACTGTCCCCAAAACTCGAAGTCGAACAAAACCTGGATATCTGAGGTATGGTTCAATCTTATAGCATGTGATCGTATCTCGTAGGCGACTCAAATCATTTGGCAAAACTGGAATGTCTTCCACGAAGGCCAATATACCACCACTGTAAATTAATACATCAATATCGTCGATGCATGGATTCACCGGTCGTATATAAAACTCTTGAGAGCTGCCACAATAAATGGAATACCTTGGCAAACAGCATGAGGAATTGACTGGAATATGCATGCGATCAGAGAAAATAGTACAAGACTTTGGAAGCAACTGGTATGTGTGAATAATGAAATCAGACGAAATTTCTTCCAACCATTTATCCGCCTCTTCCGTCATCCTAAAAGAAATTCATTAAATACTTCCCAAATCGCATTATCTTTATCGTCAACACCATAGGATCATCATTTCATCATCATCATCATCATCATCATCGTCATCATCATCGTAGTAGTCATCGTCGTAGTCACTGTCATCATAGCATCACATCATTTATTCCTTAGCGAGAAAAATTGGTTCAATTGTTTCATGCAATCGCAAACGTCGTGATCGTTCATCAATTTGTAGAATTAGGCCATGATATGAATATATTGTGGCATAGGGTGTCAGTCAAAAAAGTATTTTTTTATAATGCCAGGGACATCCCCCAGTTCTGTTCGTAGGCCTATTGGTAGTAGAAACCCATGTGCAAAATCTTTAAAAAGTATTCCATTATTTAAGGGTGCCACATCACAATGTAATATGTGATGAGTGCTATGTACCATGGATTGTTAGATACCTTAGTCTCTGATGACTGGTTTTATAAATGAATGATTAAATAATAAATATATAAATTGGAACAAACTGGAGCTGAGGAGTAAATAAATCATTTTAATTAAAAAAATTTTGGGGGGACTTCTGTATATAAAAGGCTTTCCAAAGCTTATTTATTTATTTATATTTACTCACGATATCACATAGAATCCACAACCCACTTCAAATTAATCCAGCATTTTGTAATAAAGGAAAAGCACTTCATATCAAAAGTTAATAATGTTTTTCAAAACATTTAATATCTGGCTAAAGTTTTGGCCAAAGCTTTCGATATCATAGATCATAGTATTCTCTTTAAAAAATTAAGCATCTATGGAATTCGAATTTTCCAATTAATTTGGTTCAGGAGTTACCTGGAAAACAGAGTGCCATAGGTCAGCTGTTACGGAGCTCTCCCGCTCTAAAACCCATCGAATACGGAGTGCCTCAAGGCTCTATTCTTGGTTCCGTTCTTTTTATCTTTTTTATTAACGATCTTCCTAATGTCTCTTCCACTCTTTTCTTTATACTATTTGCAGATGATAATACTAATAATTATAGGCCCTATTCTATTCTCACTCATTGGAATTCCTAATTGAGCATGCCAACACTGAACTGGTAAAATTTGCTAAATGGTTCCAAGTGAATAAACTAACTCTAAACTTAGATAAAACAAATTTTATACTATTTAGATCCCTATAAAAAAACATCTCCTCCAGTATTGCCTAATTTAAAAATTATGAATACTCCCATAACTCAAGTTCAATCCTCCAAGTTTCTAGAGGTCTATGTGGACAAACACCTATCATGGAAGGAACACATAGCAAATATCGCATCTACGGTTGCTAAAATATTAGGAATTTTCTCACGGATAGCTAAAATATTACCCCAACAGGCCCGATCCTCTCTCTATTACACTCTGATTTACCCATATTAAATTTTTAACCTATTGTAACATTGTGTGGGCCTCTGCTTATAAATCTAACTTATCCAAGCTTCAGATTCTTCAAAAAAAGCGATTAGATTTATAGCCGGTCTCACCTATGCATCCCATACAGCCAAGGAGTTTCTTGATCGTAATAAATATATTAAAACTAGAGCAAATAAGGAGATATCAATTTGGGTATTTATGTACCGTTATAATAATCTACTGCCTCTTATATACCAAGACTTTTTTCGACTTAACTTGGGCATCCGTGTCCATCCATCCAGAAACCCCAGATCCTTCCTTATTCCATTTGCCGGTACTAACACAAGACTCTTCCATTAAATGTATAGGACCGAGAACGTAGAATGCAATCCCTTTTGAAATACGATCCTTATCTAGCCTTCATCTCTTTAAACGCAATTTACGTGACTATATTTTAAGGGCTTCATCAGTTACTCCAGGACACTCATAATAAAAATTAACACAAAAGGTTTCTTATTGTAATGTTTTAATTCTCTGTGATTACTAAGGCATAATGAAATGTGCATTCATACCGCTGTTAATTTTACACACTAGTTAAGCTTTAATTAAGTCTGATTAAGATTAATGTTTAATTTGGTTTACATTGGCCACACTACTTTCTGTAATACTATTACCCCAGGTGGCCCTGGTTAGCGGGACCCTTCGGCCCCTTATGGGTCTCCTTGGTAACCTTAACTTGTTTTGCCGATGTATTTCTGTTGTCGATTACCCTTTTTTGTATGTTTTTGGTTACCGAATAGAAATCAATCAAAAAATCAATCAATCAAAAGAGAGACAAGATGAAATTAAGGCCAGAATTTATCAAGAGACATTGAGACAATCTATTACTACTACTCCAATGTCCAGGTCCAGTAGTATTAAGACAGCTGCCGAGTTATTTAAATTTGATGCTTCAGATAGTGATAACTGCTATATAGACTGCGTCGAAAACTCTGAGTCTGTAGATGAGGCAGAAACCCCAAAGACTAAAAGACCTCGCCCAAAGAATATTATCAGTGTGCAAGTAGCAGCAGTTCTTGATCGAATGAAGGACAGATAATAGTAATGCGTGGAAACCGAACAGGTTTTAGTTGGAGTGTCAGCAGACTGAAGATCACACTGGACAACAAATTTTAACTTTTTTTTTGCTTCCTAAAAAACTTTAGCTGTTCTATATAGCTTTTGGCACGCTGAATCCAGTGATGTTCTCAGATTTTTTTGTATCACGTAAGGTTTTTGAGAAAAATAGTTTGCAAGATTTTAAAAGAAATGCCCAGAAATTTACTTAGTGCATACATTTACAATGTACTGTTATTTATTTTTTTGGACATTTTAAAACTGAACAGACGCTGATTTGCGATTGTAATCAATATCAGAAGCCTCTCTGATCAATGTCAAACAGTCATCAGCTAGCATTCTAATGCTCCACACACCCTGGAGTCGTTTCTCCATTGTGGCAATGTCCTGATGTTTGCCATGTTAATCGCGATTTCCATCAAATCACAAAGATTTGGCTGAAAAATTAAGACGGGAATTAAAGAAATTATTTTAGTAACAACCATCAGATGCAATGCGTGAAGTATCTTTTCAACCAACTGAATATAATTTGGTGATTTGTTATTGCCGAGAAAGTTAACGTCCTTCAAAGACTGCCACTCAATTAACTCAATTTTATTCAGGAGTTCGTCAAAGCGACTGTCATTCATCAGTTCTCTTATCTGTGGACCAGCAAATATGCCTTCTCATGTCTAGGCTTCACTTATGCTAGGAAAATTGTCTCTTAAGATTTTTGAACCCCTTCCCCTCTTTATTCAATGCCTTGACAAAGTTGTTCAATAGTCCAAGCTTGACGTGAGGAGGTTGCAAGAAAATCTTACTGGGTTCAACAAGTGGTTCGTGATAAACTTTCCTTTGGCGTAGTGCCCAATGTTTACGACGTGGCCAGTGGGTAGCGGGAAACTTTAGCATGACTGACCCACTCACAAATGAAACAACAATACTTCGTATATCCTAGCTGCATCCAACAAGAAGCTGAAGAAGTGCTACAAATCTCAAATCACCACGCAGTTAACAGTTCTGCCGTGCCTACTGACTGGATAGATGACAGTTACAGTTTTTATTATTAGTTCCTTGTGCTAATAGATTCCAGCCCTAAATCTGAGAGCACAGCAATTCCACTTGATCCTTTCACGAATTTCAGTCCCTGACTAGGTTATTAAATTTTAGCTCAGGTTAAGTTATCAAATGAGGCTCACCGCACCGCATTGGTTGGAAATCAGGATCAATACAGTCTTCTGTTCCATTTTTCACATTTTCACCAATGTCTCCGATGGTAAAAACAGCCTGTGGATTGGGTAGACCTACAGGAAGGCTGTCATCATGTGGTAGTGGTCTCAGTGCCAATGGAAGATTAGGATATTCAATATTGGTTTCTTGCTTTTGGAGGAATGGCCAAAAACATTTGTCAAAAAGAAACAGCAGTTTGAAACATGATTTTTTGCTCCCTTCATATCATTGGAATAGCAAACGGCATAGACGGTCGATTATAACCAGTAATCCATGCTTTGAGATTGACTGCGCAAAATGTGCAACAAATTTTAGGTACCCAAGCTTTATCCTGATCGCCAACTTTATATCCAAAGTACAGTTCATATGCTTTCTTAACAAGGGAGTCATCGCCTTCTTTTGAGATTTTTAAGTGAACTCGCCGTAGTTGTAACACAACGGCTTTTGACGCATATACGTAACATTTCGCTCAATTAGCTACTCTAACGTTTGAAAAAAATAATATATTGCCATAATGGTGAACTCACATATAGGCCTATTTATTCTTAAGTATGCTCCATGCTATTTATGCCCGTTGATCATCAACATACGTACAAACTGACATCAACGCGTCTGCATGTGTAGCCTCCTTTTATAGCCTGTCCTGCCAGCATCCTTCATGACTAAGCATGCTGCATGTCCAGGCATGCCTGAAATACACAAAACACCTTAACTTGTGGGCAGCAAATAAGTAGACTAAAAATGTGAAATGAAATTTCAAAAATGAGCTATATAAAAAAATCTCTACGTGATAGGAAATTTTCAAGGTCATTTTCGTGATCAGCAGCCAAAAATACATAAGGTACACCCAACAGTTTTCAGGAAGCAAAACCTCTGTTGTCCAGTGAGATAGGTTGAGTGTGGTGAATGATAGGACAGAAACAGGGAGTGGCATTGATACCAGAATAAAATCAAATGCTGACCAAGAATGACGGTCAAAAGCAGGCCTAGCTCCAGGAAGTGTGCGAGTATCGAAAAAGTTTCTGAACCCCAACGGTCACAAAATGGACCAATAAATATTTTAATGTGTTAATGATTTAATCAAACTCATAAGGCTGAATAATGCTCACCAGTACTTTTTAATTCTTCTACTCTTAAGCAAAACAATTTAAGGTTTACTTCAGTGATGTCAAAGATCAGGCCCGCGGGCCATTTTTTGGGCCCGCCGATGATTTTTCTCCGGCCCACGGGGCTGAACATAAAGACTACAAAATTTGAGAAGAAAAGTTTTTTTAATTTTTCACAGTCAATACCAAATACACTTAATGGTAAGATGCAAGGCAAAGATATCACCATTGCTGAAGCACAAGTGTTTCCGTTAATGCCAAAATGGCCGTTTTTTACGTCCGTAAAACGTCCAAAACGTCCAAAAGTTTCGGGTGATAGCCGAAATACATGGAGCTACATCCTAACCCTCGGGCTACTAAGGGGGGGTTATTACGACCCCCTAGGTTTTTGCTCGAAAACTTGTTCCATGTGGAATATAATTTTGATAATTTAGGTAAGTAAGTAAGTAAGTATATTCTTTATTGAACCAGTTGCAATCCGCATTCCGGTGTACATACATCAAATACAATAAACAATCAATAGTCAATACGGTAGGTAGCTGTAGCAGGATCATTTGCGCACATTTTGAGGTAAACATCATTGTGATATCTCACGCCATTCAAAAGTTAAGCACCCGATATACCTGAGGTACCAGGGGGGTTGATACCACCCCTTAGTTTTTCGTCTATGATTACGTCACTGTTTTTGCATTGTTCACAAATATAAGACTACTAATTAAGAACATGTGCGGTGGTTTTGCGGCGCTATACTTGGTGCTCATAGCTAGGCCTACTTAGAAGCTTAGGCTTCCGAGTTCCTACCCAAATTTTGCCCTTCTCTCTCTGTCTGTATCTGTCTGTCTGTCTCTGTCTGTCTATCTCTCTCAATCTGAAATCCCTGCACCAGTAATTAAATATAATTTGAAGGTATGTGTTTTACGCCAGCATATCAATGATGCGTTAAGCTTGGCTTGCCCGGTCGGCTGACGGATAGCAAGATCCTTCCATTCAGTGGAGGGACCTTGGACGGATAGGGGATGAAACTTGAGTCATACAGTCGTTGGCCTACATTTGTTTTAAATTGCTGGAATACATATAGCTACGCCACTCAACATAATGTCAAACAGGATTTTACCCACCATAGGTCTGTACTTGGCTGAGTAACTGTAATATGTAACTGTTCTTATGCATATTTTTGTCAATGATTTTCTTACAATTAATCCCGTATTTAGAAGAATTAAGAATTAATGGAACTAAAAAAATTAATATTCTTAATATTCGTTGGCCTGTTTTAATATTCGTCAATTTTCGCCAATTTCAAAAAATCTTAAAATTCGTAATATACGCATACTCGGTCTATGGCGCTATCTGTAGATATGCAGCCTGACAGCCCTGACATGATGTGACATCCCTCCTCTAGTCAGAAGAAAACAGTGTCAGGTTTCCGTTGCAACTATTACTAATCAGTAATTTTTTCTTTATGTACACTGGAGACAGTGGAGAGACATTTTATTCAAATTTATCTCGGTAATTTTGTTACTGGTAAAAAAATTACAACTTACCTTAAACAATATTTAAGAATTCAACAGAAATAAAGTCAAGAAGTTGATCCACATTCGTTCAATAAAACTAAGACTCCATAAAGATTCGGTAATTGCAATTCTCTCGATCCAACTCTCTGAATACGGACGAACGCCTAAAATTATGAGCAATTCGATGTCTTAGCAGAAAAGGAAAACGTCACTAACTATGAAAACAAACATTTCTATAAAGCAGGAAACGTAAGGCACGTTTCAGTTTTCTTTTAGCCCATGGTAGTTACAACTGCAATTGTTATTGTGGTCTCGATTTTTGCTGTCTTTGTTAGTATTATTATTATTATTATTATTATTATTATTATTATTATTATTATTATTCTTATTATTATTATTATTATTATTATTATTATTATTATTATTATTATTATTATTATTATTATTATTATTATTGTTATTATTATTATTATTATTATTATTATTATTATTATTATTATTAGTTCGTCAAAGGCTCAAAGTTATTATTGTTATTTTTATTATTATTATTATTATTATTATTATTATTATTATTATTATTATTATTATTGTTATTATTATTATTATTATTTTATTATTATTATTATTATTATTATTATTATTATTATTATTATTATTATTTTTTTTTGGAGGGGGGGTAAAGATGATCCCTCAGGGACTCAAAGTTAATTGTTGGGACGAGGACTAATAGTTGCAACCTTATTATTATTATTATTATTATTATTATTATTATTATTATTATTTATTATTATTATTATTATTATTATTATATAATTATTATTTTATTATTATTATTATTATTATTATTATTATTATTATTATTATTATTTATTTATTATTATTATTATTATTTTTTTTTTTTTTTTTTTATGCCCCGAGGTATACATGATCCCTCAGGGATCTTATACATTTTGGATCCCTTAGGGACTTATTATTATTATTATTATTATTATTATTAATATTATATTATTATTATTATTATTTTTTTATAAATATTTATTATTATTATTATTATTATTATTATTTTTATTTTTATTTATTTTTATTATTATTATTATCATCGTCATCGTCATCGTCATCGTCATCGTCATCATCATAATTTTTGCCCGAGGTATACAGTATCTCTCAGGAACTCGAATATTAACTATTGTGGAAACATATATCCCGAATGGGGCATTCGTCTATTTCCTGGCTGGCGAAAGTGCCTCTGAACTCCACTGCTTTAAACCGTTGAATTGTTAGTGAGAGACGTTGGAATAAAAAAGTTCTTTCCCGTTGGACATCCGTGACGGTGCAGAGCTTTTCTCCTTGGTCCGAAAGGAAAGTCAGACCTTTGTTGTTAATCGAGACCAGGGTTTCGAACGCCAGAGGAATGAAAAGTGCGTGGAGGTTAGCTCAATATATTTGTCAATTTTTCGGGCCAACCGACAGTTTGGGATGTCTCCGGCAACTAGGAAGCGACCACGCCGGCCAGGGTATCTGAACGTTCCAGATTTTGCATCACCCGACGAGTCAAGGGATGAGGGTAAGATTAAATCGTTCAGAGATGCGCGTCTACGTAAGCGACCTGGGCCGAGCGCGCAGCAGAGCCCCTGATGGCCATCTGCCAACACCGGGGCGCCTCAAATACACCCATGTGGTCCTTGAAGTTGTACCGGTGGACCCCAGATGCAATAACACCGCCACCCTGACCGACTCGTCATCCAGCCTGAGCCCGCCGCTGGTGACGGGGAGAGTCAGCAGCCAATCCCCCGCATGTGGGGTTGCCTTAAGGCGTGTCTGGTTTGTTGGATCGTGGAACCTGGCGTGTAGCCCAGAAACGATCTGGTCCATATGGGGTTTGTCCCATGATGACTGTCTATGGGCGAGACCGCTTTCTAGACATTGCGCTGCACTAGCCTTGCGCCATCTGGCCAGCAGCACCTAGAGTTGTGGGTCTGCTGGGGCTGCGTCTCCCAGCATGGTGGACTGAAGCAGATCGGTGCTCGCAGCTGATTCGGGAAAGTCGGAAAGTGTCAGCGATGTCACCGATCGAATTCCCAGAGGGGCCCAAGAGCGTAGCATTCTGGGGGCTGGTCCTTGTGAAGAGACCCAGTGGGTGGTTATCCTCTGCAATGCTATGAGAAGTCGAGACTATCTCATAATTTCAGCGGTTGAGTTGTAAACCGAGATCTTTGCATTTAGGCTCTAATTATTGTGCCACTTCCTTGGCCACCACTTGCGCTCCCCAGGTGTGAGATCATATAGAAAACCCAAAGTCAGCGGAGACGACATCTCAGCCAAAATGGGCTGATGGGGTAGTAGTAGTAGTAGTAGTAGCAGCAGCAGCAGCAGTAGTAGCATCAGCAGCATCAGTAGCAGTAGCAGTAGCAGTAGCAGCAGCGGCAGTAGTATAATATTCCCTTACTGTATCTACGCAGGTTTACAATGCGTAAGTTAATTTAACTAGTTGTAGCTCGGCAACTGTCAGCTCTAGTAATTTATACCATAGTAGTAGCAACGAGGTAAGGTCTAGTGAGGGCATACGAGGCTGACGGTGAACTGGCAGCTAGGCGGAAATGATGTAAAGGAGATCGGATGCAGGTCAACAATCCACAAAACCTTAACCTTAATTACTGCCTTAGGAACGCACACTTTATAATGTCTCCTACTGTGTATTATGGTCTCCGTAAGGAATACCCAAATTATTTCCTGACGCCTGCACTGCAAGTAATAAACGACTCACAGTAGGTCCTATTATGTGCGTGGAATTGGACTTGAGATAATTATTTCTTCTAATGACCTTAGACCTTAGTCCTTCCACGCGCTTGCAGCGCATCGGGCGACACAGTTCCTCCAATTTTTCCGGTGTCGTTTCTGTTGCAATAAGGTGTTTTACCCGGGAGGGCTGAAAACCCTCCTCGGAACCCTCCTCCTTGCCCGGGCTTGGGACCGGCACAGGTTCCATAGTGAAACCTGAGGCGGAGTTGTAATGCAGCAAGTTTAATTAGGTTCTGGGATTTCCATAGTTGTAAAAAACGTTTTTTTCGTTTTTTATTCTTTTCCAAAAATGTCGTTTTTTCGTTTTTTATTTCTCGTCTCATTTTTTTCCGTTTTTTATTCTTTTTATTTAACTTTATTTATTTATTAACTGTCTGTTATTATTTTTTTAATTCAATTTTTGTCTGATATCTTTTACATGATCTTCGTCCTTTCATGGATTCACCTAATTTACATAGCAATTTAGTGTCATCAGTTGAAATAAACAGCACTGTACAGAAAATACAATTTAGACCAGTTATTAGAATATCTAAATTATTCAAAATGCGATGTAGAAAAGTCATATTATTTTCTTTACCGTTTTTTTCTCGTTTTTTTCCGTTTTTTATTTTTTCCAATAAAACGACGTTTTTTTCCGTTTTTTATTTTGATTTTACCGTTTTTAACAACTATGGGGATTTCTATGACTAGAATTACTTGTATCTCTATTGGGGTCAGTGCTGACCGTTCTAATTGTAATTAGGGATAAGGTAAGATTAAATTTGCACTCTGCTAATTGATGTACTTCTTGACTATTATTAACTTCGAAGCCATGTAACCTCGTTAACAGCGCTTTGCAAGATAAACTTACACAAACGGCGATTTTGGAAGTGTCTCACTAACTACTAGGGCATTAGCAAGACTAATTATTTACCATCGCCAAATATAATAAAGCTTAGATATAAAACCTTCTGAACCTGTTGATTGTTGGCAGATATTTTCAATTGTGAGTTGTGTCTTCTGAGGTGCAGGAAATCATCTCAACGCACTATGTGTTCAAACAGTCTTTAAACGAGCATCGTTGACTCTTGTATTTGCATCGTGCGTCGACAAACCGCCATGCTGATGACGGGAGCCGTATATTGATCTTGTATGCGCCATTAAATGTCTAGATGAATCTGTTAGGTGGTGAATATTTTGAAAGTGTAACGTTATTACTGATATATTTTGAACACCTACATCTTTGCTTCTTCGCTGACTTTGTCAAATCCTGGAGTTGAGTGGCAGGTCAAAAGTGAATGGCTCACGGGGCACGTATTTGCTTAGCCCTACGTTTTACTGAATCTGGTCTACGTCAATGAAGAGTCAGGTTCATGCAGGCTTTCTTATTAAACCTGCAGACGTTAGGTCCAACCTACAGAGAAACGTTCGCCTATTATTACCAAGTATTGACTGTGATAAGGCGAATAGCCTATATATCGTGACCCAAATTTACTAACCGTGCTTTTGCCACATCCGTGTGAACAATCGGTTAGTAGACACAAGTTGCGTGAAATGCTTGTCGTGAGTACGCATGTAGGAAGGCTCACAACCAGTTGTCAAACTACAAGCCTAACGTTTCTTTGGCACTGTAGCCGATAAGTTAGAGCGCTCGCCTTTTAAAGCAAAGAATACGAGTTCAATCCTCCCCTGAGATGGCTACCGTGTAGGAACCTTGAACAAGTCCATCTCTCTCACACTTGCACAGCGCCATCGATTGATGCTTAATCATTAGATAGTGGCGCCTAATAAATGTTTAATAATAAAAATAATAATGTCATTGAAGGGTTTGAGGGGTTTTGATGATGCCCACATTCATGTCAATAGGCAGCTCATAGAAAAAGGGTAGTACTGGTTGGTATAATTATAGTCTAGATTACCGGTGAATAAACATTTCCTCTAGAAGAATCGCCAAAGTACTGCGTTTTCGACACAGAGCGGCAAGCACAATGTCCTGCAGCAGTAAGTCATGTGTCATCAACCCGTTAGAGCGCAGAACTTGGGTAGGCTACATCATAATGCTCGTTACATCATATCGAATATTGCGCCATAAAAGTCGTATACAGTATGAATGACAGCTGGGTGTTTAACGACTTAGGCCAATTTACTTACAGGTTACGGGACGTGGTACTTCACGATTGCGTCTTTCTGTGAAGTAATTTCGTTAAGTATATACGGCTGAATTATGTGGTCAAGAATTGTTTTGGGTTAATATAAACACAAGCGTTCCAGTTTTCAAATGGAGATTTTGGTTACGAGAAATCATATAATTTATGATTGTTCTAAACGCTGAAATCGTCAAACGAAGGCCAAATCAACTATGGATTTGTTAGGGTAATGCGAACGGGTGGCATGCGAAGCAAATAGAAAGTTATTCATACCTGGGCATTTTGCGTGTACTACATAATAGCTGATTACTTCACATAACTTTTCCGAATATCTAAGATTGAACTAAGATAAAAAAAACTCCATACATTTCCGCTCTCTGGCTCATTGATGAGCAATGCTAAAGAGTCGCGCCACCTAGCGAAAGATGTGATGAAGTACATAACTCGGTCATCATCAGATGGCATCTTAATGGGTTCACATTCACAGTTAATTGAATCCACAAATTCGTCGTTCCCAGTGTCATCTTCCGGTTTAGTAGTTTGTAGGGAAAGGACTGTGAGCATTATAAATCATCAGCTGTCATATCTGAAGGCCGTCATAGCCATTCAACTATCTTTGTCTGAGCTGTACGTGTGGAATACCGGTGGTTCGACCGTCGGTAAACTGAAGTAGCCTATTATACATGTAGCTGTGTGTCGGCTCCAAAACGTCTAGAGGTAACATCCAGGTAGCGTAGGTTCTTTCACTCCAAGCAGACAAGCACACAAATGTATCATCCGTATCTGTAAATAGGCGCCATCAAGGTTTCTTAAATAACAATTTGGAAAAATAATTTAAACACGCCTAGTTTTTGATCTAATCAACTATGTGTTTGTATAAAGATAATTTGAAAAATTCTTAGAAGCTACAATCGCATTTTCTTCTAAAATATTTCGTAAGTTTTCGATTGTTTGACTAAAGCCACTGAGCTATGTTTCTGGTTGAAATACTTTGCCAATCGACAGGAATGTAAAATCAAATAGGTCACGTTGATTGGTATTTGCCACTTTCGAATTAATAAAAATGTCCACAAATTTCTACTTATAATAATGATTAATGATGAGTTGGTCTGCTGCCCAGGTTAGATTTTGACTCTAGTTACGCCACTGGGTATCCTATTATGATCAATTGTGATTCTCGTTAATTATTGTAACTATAACGTAACTGTTCGTTAACGAAAATAAAATGATTTCGTTAACGATAACTATAACTAAAAAATATCATTAATTAACTATAACTATAACTATAACTAAAAATAACAATAACGAAAATTCATCTTTATTTTCTTAATACAAAAACTAAAATAGGAAGTGCAATAAGGACGATTCGACACTGAGTAAAAATGATATTTTTATTAGGAATCGCCAGTTACTTTGGAAACTCAGTATTCATGAAGCTGAATGCCAATGCTTCAAAGACTTTCAAAGCTCAGAGCAAATTGTGAAACAGCGTGTTAATACAAATGCTTATATGCAATAATTATTGTAACTAAGTATTAACTAAAATTAACCTTTAAAATGCCGAAATCCATTAACTATAACTATAACTATAACTAAAAAATAATACCAACTATAACAATGACGGGTCTATAACTTTTTAGTGCATGGGCTATAACTGCAACTATAACTAAAATCCAATCTGTAAGCTCTATCAGACTGATTAGTGATGGCTTTAATAGGACTCGCAATTTCTCTGTATTTCAGTTGGATAAGCACTTGTCCAATATAGGGCAATATTTCAGCCAAAGGACAGTTGAACAATGAATAATGCAATAATTTGTCAAAACGTGTTCCTGCGCAGTTTAACCTGTCCAACATGCCGAGTTTTCAAAAGTACATAAATACAACGATCCTCTTCTACCAAAGAGAATGTCCTAAGTTTTTAGTGCATGGGCACTGGCGCCCAAATCGATCCAGCCTGTCTGCTCTACAGGCTGTTCCGAGTGATGGCTTTTGTTAGAGCGAAGGGAGTGTAAGTGACATATTCAGTGTAAATTCAGATAATTTATAGGCTATAAAGTTTTTCAAATGGCTGTGCGTTGGCTGTTGAGTTTGATGCTTAATTTGTGCTTTCCCTTTCCACTGTGAAGGTGACGGTCCAGTGAAATTCTTTCGTTCAAGCAATCGTAGAATCAATTCTGTGGTTCTATACATTCTTAGTTACATATCCAAGCATAAACATTTGTACGAAGCTGTTCAAAGTTGAGTTGCATTTCGTTTGGTAGTTGCTGCACGGTAACACCTAATGATTTTTTGACGCATGAAAAGCAATAAAGTTTGTTCAAAAAGGAAAAGGCTTTTCAAACATCGAAACGCCGATTTCACCTCAGACAATGGAGATCCCAGGTCTAATACGCATCGTAGTTTTAAATAATTTCCCAGAAATTGTCTTCTTAAGATAGGATTGAATATCTCGTAGTAAGTCATATATGCAGAATATGATCGTGAGTGGCGATCAAAAAATTGCAAACAACTCATCCATTTGTGGTCATCGTCGAGGATATTCTCAAAGATATCATGCTGCATTGATGATAAATGCAAAACGAACAGTTGAAATCCGACCAAAGCCTGAATATCTTCATCAAAGTATGCAATGAGGTACAAATTCACATTTACATTAAGATATTGAAACTCTTCTAAGTCAGAATCGACCTCAGGCTTTTCTAATAGCTTCTCACACAAACCTATAACGTCTTCATATCTGCGACATAGATAAAGAGAAAGAGCTTCATAACACGACGCTAAGTTGAACTTCGAACCAAACTCTATTGAGAGCGAAGCATAGAAACGGGTCATGTAGTCGTTGGAAATTCTTACTAGCGCTTCTGCTATATCCGTATTTTCAGGTAGGACAAAATCTGTTGTTGATTCTTCTGTGTCTTCTGTGCACCTCGAGTAAATTATAGTTTTTTTTATCTGGTTATCGAAACGCCGCAAAATCCTATATCGCATTATAGCTTCAAGGCAAAAGTCTGCTTCAAATGATAAAGCCACCCTAAAAGTTTCCTTTATTTCCAGCTTTCCTGGCCTGCATTGAATAAACAGGTAGCGTACAAACAATTTAGGACTTAGGAAGAAAATACCTTTGCTCGGAATTCGAAGTATATTTTTACGTAGTTGTAGAAAACCTGCGATTGTTGCCAACTCATCCATGAAAAGTAAACTGTTAACTTTTAAGTTACGAACTTCAAGGCAATGATCGTTCTCTTTAAAACTCGTTGCAACTTGAGAACACAAATGCACCGTACATTGAAGGTGTCCAGTGCAATAATACAATGCAGCCAGATAGATCCGAGATGGAGTCTCAGTCTCGTTCGAAGATATGTCGCGGCAACAAAGGGATTTGTGAAGACACAACATTGAAACCATTTTAGCTAAGCAACTCTCGTTCTTTGAATAACCAAATACTAAATGTTTCATTATTTGTTCTGCGCGATTGAAATACAGCATGCTTCCTTCGAAAACACTAAGTGGCCACAAATAATTGGGACTTTGAACAAAATAAGATTGTCTTATAATATGAATCCATATTTCTGACAGAAGTTCAACATCGCATTGCAACTTGGAGGATAGTATGAATTGTGACAACTGAAATAACATCAATGCCTTCATGTAACCAGCGAGAGTATTTTGCATCTTGGAAATGACAGAAGTATCGATGAACAATTTTATAGGCACTTCCATGTCTCTTATTTTGAATATATACTTATCCTTCCAGCGCAAGTTACATGAAGATTCCAGAGACATCAAAGCTGTGAGAGAACACAGGAATATTGCACTATCTAAGTCGCTCAGTTGATGTTTTTTATTATATTCACAAACGGCTATTACGCATCTCTCAACCTTCTCTTCAGTTAAAAGAGTCTCGTCTTCATTACACAGTTCCTGATAAACTGGTAGAATGTAATGCATCATAAACCATTGACTCATTTTGTCTACGTCGTTGAAATCATGAAGCGTTTTGATAGCCTGCTGCAGAATTTCAGAATTTAGTTCATGATCTAACAGATTTGCCTCCGGAATGAAATAGTTTGGGCAATGTTTGCGTTTCAAACATTCGCACAGTCTGCCGTATAAGTTGCAGCAGATAGCTATAACACTTGATGTCTCCCACCATTCTGTTGATTCTTCTTCGCAAGACCACAGCATCAACGTCTTTAGATGGTAAGTACACACAACCTCTTCCCTTTTCGGACAGTTCTTTCGGATAATTTCTTTCTTGGCAAAGAACCTGAGCAAGTGATAGACAATTTGTTGAGTTGGAGTCCAACTTTGAATCAGAATAACCTCTGCTCGTGAGAATGACATTCTCTGTTGATTCAATTCTCCGCGCATATCGCGATGTGTGACTGGAACAATATCACATCCCTCATGAACCACTTTGCTTATTGTTGCGCTGTCTGGCCATCCACTATACCTCTTCCTTTTCGGCCACTCTTCAGCTACAAGTGGCCAGCTTGGACAACGAACGGAAAAAACGAAGTCTCTGTTGCTGCTTGAAATTGGAAATATGTTTTTCAGAGCTGGTCCTTTTGCCGTAAACTTTCTTGAAAATATTTCATTTAATTCAGTTACTTTTCCATTGATATTAGAAAGCAGTGCAATGTGCTCCATCTTTTCAACAGTGGTTGTTGGAGTGAGGTCTCGTTGCATGAAACTCGTCACAGGTATGTTTACAAATGTGTATTCTTCTAATTGCCAGTCATAAACTTCATAGATTGGGTCACGTAATCGAACAAATGACGGATTCTGTTCGTATACTTCAAGTTTTGAGCATATAATCAGATCACAGAGGTCACCTGTACCATCGGGAATTTCACAGCGAGAGGAATCAAACGCCAAATGGTCACTTACTGTAAAAAGTATGTCAAGGTCATCGATACAAGAGTTTATGGGCTGAATATAGAACTCAGCCTCGCTACCGCACACGGTTTTTGTATAGCTCAAATCATGAGAATGCCTGCTTACTAGCGGTTGCATAAAATTACGCCTATTTTGTACATTAAACTTGTTATGCATAGGACAAGTGCTCACGAGAAACGTCGATACTGTATTTTCCATTTTGATTTGGTAGCAACCTAGAACAATCAATAAAACGAAAGTTACCGCTAGAGGTGGGAGACTAAATACGGAGTAGGATGATTTGGAAGTATGGGGAGTGAAACGGAAAGAGTTCTGGTGAAAATGTGACCTGCAAAACTCTGATCCACAAAACAAATATTGCATTACTTAGGCCCTAAGTGTAAATATTATTGGCATGCAGCATTTAAATTTTAACAATTTTGGCGTGGGTAAAGTGGTAAATTAAGCTGAATAATCTATTAGAGATGACGATGATGAAACCGACAATTTCTACAGCGCCGTAACACAGCACATGCCGTTACAAGGGTGCTTTAACAAATCAAAAACGTCAGTCAGGATATGCTAAGAGAATGCAGTATAATTGCCAAAGTTTGACTTAGAGCGTAGAAAATTCACTCAGGTATAAAACTGGCTTTTCGCAAACATTGCTCTATAAATCAGTATCCTTGCGTTTTGAAATTTCTTTGTTACATTATTTATTTATATTTACTTACACTATCTAATATGGGAGGGATGGTATAAAAGATAACGCTTTTGCCTGAAGTTTTCACTGGCCCGTAAGGCACTCTGGGTTTAGCTGGTATCCTATCAAAAGGGCGACTTCGAAAGGGCGACTATCAAAAGGGCGACTTCGAAAGGGCGCCGCTTAAAAGGGCGCCTGTTTAAAAGGGCGCTGATCAAAAGGGCGAGCAAACAAAAGGGCGACAATCGAAAGGGCGACAAATAGGTTACAATCGTATAATAACGACAAACAAAAGGGCGACAAATACGTTAAAATCGTATAAGTACTGAAAGAATTGTATTATTAATCGAAAGGGCGACAAATAGGTTACAAAAAAAGAATTTAATTCGAAATTTGTGTATTAAGATGCACTAATGTCTCTTATTGAAATGTTATGATAATCAAATGTTCAGGTTGAGATTATAATAATCAAATGTTCAGGTTGAGATTACGGGACGTACACACCTAGCTCTCCGATATTCAGTGCACTTCCAAATTTTCTTTTCTTTTATTGTTTTCTCAAGTCTGAATGTACAGCCATCAACCATTAACATATCTCGACCTTTGTTGCTCTTTACAAATTCTAAGTTCATTCTCAAACTTTTCCAGGAACTTAACTTTCCAAAATCTGCTGTAACACGTGCGAGTTAAAAACTGTGAGTTTTTCGTTTAAAACCGTCATTTATATACAGTCAAATATCGTCCCAACAGATTAGATATTTATAATAGGCTAGGTAAACTACCATGTGTACATGAAAGGATTGATTGGTATCAATGCTATACCACTTTGTTTATGTGCGCATTTACCTTGAACCTTTGGCTTTGAGCTACTGCGGACATTGTCGCCCTTTTAAACAGGCGCCGTTTTAAGCGGCGCCCTTTCGAAGTCGCCCTTTTGATAGTCGCCCTTTCGAAGTCGCCCTTTTGATAGTAAACCGGTTTAGCTCACGCCTTCATTCCCTAGGTGGCAGCAACAGTACAATGAGCTGGAGCCTTTCATGACTGCAACTTTGTAAATTTATGTCTTCCAGAATTTGTGTTCTTGTGAATTGTTTAATCGTCTTATCATATACAGCGCAGTGCGTTTGTCAGGCGCTTCATTAAAGAATATATTTATTATTATTATATTATTATTATTATTATTTTCATAACCTATGTCAAATTAATCCACTATTCTGTAATATATCGGGAAAGCACTTCCTATCAAACGCAAATAGCAATATTTTAAAGCCAATTAACATCTTGCAAAAGTTTTGTCTCAGGTCAGAACATATTACACTGACCAACAAAATAATATTTTTTGTTTGCTTCTCAGAACTTTAGAACTGTTCTTAGCTAAATTTGGGGCGCTGATTTCAAATATGAAATCGAAATTTGGCTATCACGTCAGGTTTTTTAGGTACGCAGAGGTGAGGTTCTACACAATTGCGAACTCTCAACTCATACTATCAGAGAAAGTAAAGTATTAAAAATGTATCGGACATTGCTTTTGCGCTTGTTCTTAGCTCAATTTAGGGTGCTGATTTCAAATATGAAATTGAAATTTGGCTATCACGTCAGGTTTTTCAGGTAACCATCGGTGAGGTTCCACGGAATTGCGAATTCTCAACTCCAACTATCAGCAAATGAAAAGTATATTAAAAATGTATGAAGAATTGGATTTTGTGCTTGTTCCTAGCTAAAGTTTGGATGCTGATTTCAAATATGAAATCAAAATTTAGCTAGCATGTCAGGTTTTTTAGGTACGCAACAGTGAGGTTCTACATAACCGCAAATTAATACGGTACATTTGCAGTATGAACTATGCGATGCGTACCTAAAAAACCTGACGTGCTAGCCAAATTTCAATTTCATATTTGAAATCAGCATCCAACATTTAGTTGAGAGCAAGCACAAAAGCAAATGCCTCATACATTTTTTATTCTGTGTTTTCACTGATAGTAGGCCTATGAGTTGAGAACTTGAGAATCCGCAATTGTGTAGAACCTCACTTATGCGTACCTAAAAAACCTGACGTGCTAGACAAATTTCGATTTCATAATTTTGAAATCAGCGCCCAAAATTTAGCCAAGAACAGCTCTAAAGTTCTGAGTAGCAAAAATTTTTTTTGTTGCCCAGTGTTACTGTAGGCGTATAAAACTGAAAGAATCCGAAAAACTTTATAACTTAAAAACTGGACGTGATAGACAAAAACGGTTTCCGGATTTGGAATCAGCATATTAAATTTAGTTAGGAACAGGTGTTAGAATCCCAGCAGCAAAATGCTTGTTGATCAGTGTTATTTATCTTATATTATAAGTCTTACTTTGTTTACGTTGTCCTTCCTTATGTTTGTTTGTCCGTGTCCAAAGGCTCCGAAACGGAACGCTTTAGCGATTTACAAAATTTTACACAACATTATTACGCCACGGCATGATCAACGCGACTATTTTCAGCTCGCAATTTCATTTAAACACCGATATATGGCCATTTTAAATTTCCAACTTTTCGACGAGGCTATATCTCAATACCGGTCTCTTACACCATGGCCATAGTAAGGCCACGTCACGCATGCTAATTAAATATGCAATCTTACGTCACACATATAGGTCAACGCTCTCATTCGCAACCATCACGATGACCGTTGATTTAACATCAGAAGAATTTCTAGGTCATCGGAATTAAATATTCGCCAATGCAACACTTTTGCGATACGAAATTTTTAACGAACGTTTTCATTTGAATTTCTATAGATCTCAACCCAACTACCGGTATATTTCAACTCAAATTTTACTTTAAATTCCGATATTTGGACATTTTAAGTTTCGATGTGGTCAGAGTTTCAATGCCATTGAATTCTAGCTACCCAGGAGTATAATTATATAGAGTTGTATTTTAAACTATTTCAAGCCAGCGCGTAAAGTCGCCAGAGGGACACACGAAAAATTTTCACATCGTTAAATTCAAATTCACGGGCGCTGACGAAGATGTCGCTAAAATAAATTCAAATACACGGGCGCTGAGGAAAACCCGGAGGAAAACCCGGGCGAACGCCGGGTAAAAACTGCTAGTAATATTATATTAGAAAATCAGATTATTAGCAACTTAGTAGAAGCTTAAATTAAAATAATTTTTAGCCTATTTCAAAAATTACTTTGCAAGTAAATCCTAAAATACCCATAGCTCAACACTAAGTCCGGTTTAATCTCTCCAGTGCTTCTAATCTGACCATTGACTTGTTTGTTTTCAGTACTTTTAATTGGAAACTGACTAGGATTCATTCGTTCCTGAAAATTTATACAGCGCCCTTCAAGGAGCCTACTCAGAGGTGCTCAAAGAATGGCATGTTCAAAATCCGCTACCAGATCTGATATGGAAATTTACCTAGTTGGGTTCAACAATGATTCAATCAATAGTGCAAGACTGCTTTCATGAAAGATAATTTACAGGTTTTTTTCATTTATTAAAAGTCAATGGCAAAACTGTTCGTGAAAGTGCACGCATGACAAGTGGAATAGTTGCGGCGCTTTAGAATAAAGCTCGCTTGCCTATGACTACAACTCAACATGCAATCTGGAAGCTTGAGAAGATCTACAATGATTGGAGCTATTTATAAAAGGCAACATAGAGAGGTGGAGAAACACAGAAATTCGAAGAGCAAAGATTTGTTGAATCATTAGATAAAACATTTTATATTTTATATTTTGATGCGGAGTGTTAAATAAAAATCCAGAGTACAAAGCACTTGTGCAGGCTCAACCCGGAGATGGAAGGTTGTCAAGTTCAATGGCACAAGTGGATAACAAGTTGAAAAACAAGATGAAGAGAAAAAAGAGAGACAAGATGAAATTATAAGGCTAGCATTTATCAAGAGACATTCCGACAATCTATTACTACTACTCCCACAGTCCAGGTCCAGTTATATCAAAACAGCAGCTGAGTTATAGGGATCTGATTCCTCACCTAGTGATAACTGTGACATAGCCTGCGTCGAAAACTCTCAGTCTGGTGATGAAGCAGAAACCCCAAAGACAAAAAGACCTCGCCCAAGGAATATTATCAGTTGGCAAGTAACAGCAGCTCTTGATCGAATGAAGGTCAGCGATAGAAATGCGTGGAAACAGGACAGCATCTAGTTGAATTGTCAGCAGACTGAAGAGAGGTAGAGTATGGTGAATGATAGGACAGAAAGGGGAGTGGCATTGATCCCAGAATAAAGTCAAATGCTGACCTAGGATGAAGGTTAAAAGCAGGCCTTGCTCCATGTGGTGTCCGATCATCGAAGACAGTTTCCGGACCACAAAAAGTCAACGGTCACAAATGGGACCAATACCGGTAAATATTTTAATGTGTTAATGTTTTAATCAAACTGACAACGTTGAATAATGTTCACCATTACTTTTTATTTATTCTATCTTTAGCATGACAATTAAGATTTACTTTCTCTTACACAAAATACAAAAAAGTTTATAATATTATCACAAATTATTTTGCTTGCGATCATTGTCTGAAATTTGGGGACTTGTCATCTCATGTGGCACACCTAAACGATGGAATAGTTTTGTCATATTTTGCACACTAGCTTAGTTTACCAAAAGCAACAGAACCAGGGTCTGTCCCATCAATCTACTAAAAATATTTGTTGAGCACACCCTACTATACATTGTGACTAAATTAGATTAGATACGGTTGTTAATTCGTTGTTAAACTTTATAGTTTCCCTTTACAATAACATCGGGCGAGTCTCTATTATAAGTCCGGTTCCAAAGCTAACCACGGATATACCGGTTCCTGCATCGACTAAGTCTTAAGCGTGTGGGCATATGCTAGTTTCACGCTGGCGTGCAATGACTCCAGCAAGTACTACCTTATCTTGCTTTAGCATTAAGAACACATCTCCGTAGCTAGAAATTCAATTTTTCTGCACTTGTCACATCTCATTCAGTAGAGAAACATATAGATTTACAATTATGTAAATGCTGCGCCAATTCCCTAGATATTCCCTCCTATGTTCTTTTCTTACCTTAAGACTGTTCTTTTTGGCTGTGCTGGAGTTGGGAGCGCCTCTAAGTAGTTTTCTTAAAGGGGCTCTATACAAATGTTCGATACAAATGAATGAACTAAAATACAGCTTGCCTTAAGCGATGCTGGACTTTCGAAAATATTGTCAGTGAATACAATCGAGCAGTTGAGCTTCGCCTGTCGATCAAGATCGAACTTTTTACACGCGGGCTGCTACTTAAGCCAAGTATCGTGGGTTAAAAATGAAAGCGTTGATAAATATGAAAATGAAAGGTGCTCTAATGCAGGAAAACGACTGACTCATGTTGGTTTTCTTTTAACCCACTAGACTGCAACTGCATCTGTTTGTACTAATATCTCGAACACGACACCGGAACAAGAGGATGAGGCCCAGTAAGGGTAAATATGACTGAGGCCGAACGAACGGCCACGATAAATAATACATTAAAGCTACCCTTCGACAATCTAAAAAATCACATTACTCTACTCTCTGGGGATGACATGGCTACATGTATCCTTTTGTATTCCGTCCCCTGCAGGTAATACTCAGGTGACATCGTTAAGAACTCATCGAGAGGAATAACTACCGATATTAAGTCTAACTTATGCGTGGTATAGACTTCCAGCTTGTTTGTACCAATGCAAAGAAGACAATACTTTCAGTGATTGAGATGATTGGATAAAGTCGTATCTCTGTACAGTTCGTGTCAAACCTGCCTCCACTGGTACACGAAAATTGTTTGCTTACTGATTGACGTCTTGTTTTAATGACTTTAACACCATTGGGATAACATTATAGTCAGCTTTTTATTATTATTATTATTATTATTATTATTATTATTATTATTATTATTATTATTATTATTATTATTATTATTATTATTATTATTATTATTATTATTATTATTTATTCTCAGCAGATATCATTATCATCATCATCATCATCATTATCATTATCATCATCATCATCATTATCATCATCATCATTATCATTATCATTATTATTATCATCATCATTATTATTATCATTATCATATCATTATTATTATTATTATTATTATTATTATTATTATTATTATTATTATTATTATTATTATTATTATTATTATTATTATTATTATTATTTAGCATGCAAGAGATCACCAATCATAGATCTAGTTTTAGGTATAACCAAAGAAAGCAATCATGTGACTCTTTTGATTAGTGATAAGACTGACGAATATGGACTTAGTTTGCATACTGTGGTGGTCAAGAGTTTCATTTTTAGAGGTAATTTGAGGTATTTAACATTCTATATGTCATTAAAATAAGTAGGCCTAAATAAAATTACTAGAAATATATACATCCATGAATAACCTGCATAATCACCCAGCACCTCAGCAATGAAATCATCCTTGTCACAGTTACAGTTTCACTTTTCATATGGGACTCATATCGTAATTATTGCCCTCACATGTCAGCCTCGGCACAGGGCTGCATGCCGCTTAGGAGCAACTCAAGAGGATAGATGCAGTTTCTCGCGTCGACACCGCAGTGACTAATGTGTGTGTGTGTGTGTGCGTGTGTGTGTGTGTGTCTGTGTAAATATGTGTTATGTGTGCAAATGCCTCGATATTTTCATTACCTTTTTTAGAAACCTCAATGTCACCAGTGAAAATATTTTGCAAATGATCACTTCGTTGAACTACTCATATTTCTCTTAGAGGAAGTCAGACGATATTGAAAAGAGAACGATATTTACTTGTAAATGTTCAATGATTGCTGATATGCGAATCTACACTTATTTGTGTTTTAGAGTAAAACTTTTAAAATTGCACCAATTAAAGCTGACGCAAACGTCGCGTACTCATTGCATGTAAGATAAGGACCGATAATGAACAGAGACAAACATTCTGAACACTCGTTGGTTGTTTAGAGACTTAGGGTTGAGAACGGAATTGAAGGCGGAACATATAATGGCCAAAGGGATTAGATTGTAATTATCAGCCATGCGAAGCAGCTTCATGTAATGATTACGTGTACACACTGTACATGGATTTCTGATACCCACCAGTTGACATTCAAGTAATTCTTTCGACAATGTTGTAGCATCGTTTATGACGCCTCCCCCCACCAGAAGTAATGCTGTCCCCATAACATGTTGCCAACCTTCTCCATTCTGGCCTCTTATTCAGGCGGTGTGTATTCCGAAATTTAAAGGGAGTAAGTCAGATTTAGCCGCTCTAGCTGCTTCGTTGTTCTGTGGTCAAAGGATTCCCGTCCAAGTCGTTTTGGATCTTAACGCTTTTTAAAGTTACTTAAGTTGTTAGTGTCTTATATATTTTTGCATATTCAACTCCAATGCGCAAAATTCCACGAATTTAGGCAAATGAATAGTCTACAATCGTTCAGAGATTATTGAGAAATTATTTACAGCCGTCAACTTCACAAAAGACATAGAAACATATCTGATAGAAAACATCATCTTGTCATTGATGTGATAGAACTGCTGCCAGATTAATCCAATTCTGAAAATTTTCGTAGAATATACCGGTGAATAATGTGCTCAAATGGAAGTTTACTCTTCATGGCAGAAAATTCAGCCATTGCTTCTGCACACGAATGATTACAGTCGATACAACATCTGAGTTTCAAATACCGCGCAAGAAAATGTCTTCCAAGAAAAAAGTGACATTTTATGGAGTAGGAGCTAAAAAGACACTCTGAAAGGTGTTCAAAACCAGAGTGGACGACTCCGGCAATAAAGCGCCCGAACTTTAACTCAGTACTTAAGTCAAAATTGTGGATATCGTCATTCAGAGGTGATAAATAATAACAGAGTATCTGAAATCCAAGTAAACATTGTATCTCTCCATCGAAAAACGAATCAAGGGGTGGCAATACTAAAATATTTACGAATCCAAAATCCTTCAAATCGTTCTGCAGATCAGATTCCTCCAGAATTCGTTCACATGAATGCAACACTTCATCGTATTGGCGGCATTTGTAAAGGTACAAAGCTCGATAGCAGTCAATTATGTTGCACTCGATGCCAAAGTCATTGCGAATTGCGTTATAAAACGATGTCACATTTTCCAAAGCAAATTCCGTAAGCGCATCAATTAATTTTTCTTTAGCTGTCAAAGGATTTACACTTACAGTCACAATGGCTGATGACAAATCCATTCTTCGATATATGCACTGTGTGACAGATCTAACAGAAATGTTTGATTTCATCAAAGCAGAGGACTTTCGCTTTGTTAAAACGAATAAAAGTTGATCTAAAGGCAATGCTAAATTTGGCAAATTAGGATCCAGTTCCCATTGCCTCGACTTTTTTTCTGCGGATATTGCTGTTAAATGTTGGGCAAAGACCTTTGGTGTAAGACGTAGATCGAGATAAATTTGTCTCTTACCATAATGCATATTTTCGTTGAACTTTTTGCAAAGCAGACAATATCCAACGATTCTAACAACATCATCAATAAAGAGCAAACAACCTGCATTCAGTGTTTCATTTTCTTTGTGTGTGTTTTGAAAATTTAAGACTGCTGAGCAGAGATCTATTACTCTCTGGTATTCTGATGTAGCAAAATGAAGAGCAGCCATGTAGACCAAAGCTGCAGGAGCGATGACGTTGGATTGAGAATCGTCACATTCTAAAGCCTTTCTTAGAAACTCTTTTGACAAAAGAGCCAATAGTTGCAACTCTGGGCGGCTACTTAATCCAGTCATATTTTCCATAAAATCCAGTGCTTGCCAAAATTGGAACTGACTTCTTTCTGCTGTTAAGGGTTTAGGATATATGTGATATTGACACCTAACAATTTTAGGTTTCAAGGAAATTCCTTTGACATAATTAGCAAAAAATTCGCTATCCCATGAAATCTGTCCACACATTAAATCATATGCAGCATTCAAGCTATAAAGTGTTGTGTCAAAGTACATGAAACACCGAAGGCTTTCCGGTATTGCTAGTATTGACATTTCACGACATATAAGCAGGACCATTTTTCTTGTTGAGCACGCATTACGTAGACAAGAGCTCGGTTCCATGCTTATTTCAGATTGAACAATGCGACGAGCCAACTTATTACAAGATTCAAATCCGACTGAAAACAAGAAATCCAAGGATCTTGGTTTCGTTACTTTCCCAAACTTAAAGAGCGCGCTAAAATGCAGAGTTACTTTTCTTATGATTTCAACTTTAAAATATCTCCGAGTGAATGGGAGTATATAATTTTCGACGAACCAATCACACAGAATGCCAGAATCGCAAAATTGAACCAGCTGTCTTTCACTCTTTTCACACATTTTGGGATTCCATTGATCATGAAAAAGATTTGCTTCAGGAATAAAATAGTTCGGCAAATATCTCCTCCTTAACCATTCTGAAAGCTTCTTTATCAACTCACAGCAGATCGCAATAACAGAAGAGGAATTCCACCATTCAGGTGACATCTCTTCACAAGTCCACAACATGAGTGTCTTTAAATGATACGTACAGAGAACTTCATCCTCCTTTGGACAATCCTTTTGTATTAATTCTCTCTTCGCGAAGACTCTCAACAAATGGTAGACAATCTGTTGAACCTGAGTCCAACTCTGAATTAAAATTACTTCTGCGACTGAAAATGAATATCTCCATTGTTCTTTATCGTCTCTGCAAGAACGATGCTGAGCGTATACAATGTGACAACCATTTTGTACAACCTCTGAGATTGCAGCAATCGTCGGCCATCCGTAATCTCTATATCGCTTAGGCCAACGTTGTGCTTCTCTTGGCCACTGAGGGCACCACATGCTATGGACGTCATCATTCGCCAGAGAATATGCCTCAACTTGAATGGTAATTGCTGGACCTCTCACAGTATTGAGTAGCTCATCAAGACGTCCCCTATACAAGAATGTATCAACTGCACGGGCATTTATATCAAACTTAGCGTATGCATTTGAGAAAGTTGTATGCCTAAATTCGTATATTTTGTATTTCCAATTAAAATTCATTTTCCCCATTAATCGTAGTCGAACAAAACCAGGGTACTGAAGGTATGGCTCAATCTTGTAGCATTCGATCTCATCAGCCAGCAAACTCACATCATGTGGTAATTCTGGAAAGTCTTCTAGGAAGGCCAACTCATTAGTTGTATAGCATAATGTATCAACGTCTGCAATGCATGGGTTCATCGGTCGGATATAAAACTCCTCACTACTACCACAACGTATGGAATACCTGATTGGCACACGAAATTTGAAGTTGAATGGTATATGCATGCGATCAGTAACAGCATCAAACGACTTTGGAAGCAACTGGCATGTGTGAACAATGAATTCCGATGAAAAATCCACATATTCCGACATCCTAAATTATTATACTTCCTAAATCACATCATCTTCAACATCGGTTCCATCACCAACACCATAGGATCATCATCATCATCGTCATCGTCATCGTCATCATCATCATCATCATCATCATCATCATCATCATCATCATCATCATCATCGTTTTGTAGTAATCGTTGTCGTCACTATCATTAATAATATCACATCCTTTATTCGTCAGCGAGAAAAATTGGTTCATTTGTTTTATAAAGCAAGGCTTTTTGCATTGCAACTCTCCTACATTCAAAGAGATGTGCGTCAAAGCTGACCGCGCTCTATTTTCCAATACATTGGCTAATCTTGGGCATGTCCTCCATGGTTAACTCCCTCCAGATCATGAATCACAATACTCTTTACGGCGGCGTCCGTACAACCGTTAAATTCCACGTTCGGACCTCCTCACCAGAAAGGGATTCATTACCAGGATGCTTTACAGTTTACACTTATTAACATGTTTTAGAACTTTACTATTCAATATTATTACTACACATTATTATTACTTCTATAATATTATGTGTTATTTTACATTCTAAATCGATGACCCAGTGTGCGTTTGCTAATGGAGTAATACAGGCTATGACTTACTTACTAACTTACTTTATGCAATCAGCATAACAGAATTTGGCCATACAATGAATATATTATTATTGCGTCATACAGTTGAGTGCTTATTCAATACCACAGAAAATGACCATAAGTGACTGTCTTTGGTATACATTAACAGTACATGTTAGCACGCTGTCTCATCGTTCGCTCTTAAGGCGTGCTTTAAAGGCGAACCATTCTCACATAGCTGAAAGAGTCATCACTAGCGAGCTCCCGCAGACACTACGCACTAGGGTGGATAGAAAGTATAGGCTAAAAATGTTTTTCTTAAATAACTAAATTTAATAGTGGGCAAAAGTATTGGTATGACAAACACCCAGTAAAAATTTGGTAATTATTGTGCATCATCTTGAGGGTCCCCAAGGACTGTGAAGTTTTGCTTTTGTGCATGGACAATATTATGGATTATCGTGATTCATCAGACATGACAACGTCTCGTATTATATGTAGCAAATCATAGAATACATATTACATGTAACAAATCATATAATACATTTTTATGCATAACTCAAATGCACAAATGTCTCGATAATCAGATTTTTTTATTAAACATTATCAATAGATATTCTGGCCGCGATTGGATAAAGCCATCTCACGATTTTGCGCCACAAACCGCTGCTGGCGATTTAGTAACTAACTTTACACAGTGTTCCACAGCCTGCGTAATGCGTATGACAAGGTAACTTAGGAAGGTTAGCTATGGGTGGTTCACCGCTTGTCACAAATAGCTTCACATTATTCCTCCGAAATGTCAGTTGTCAGCGGTGGTTCCGTTATGTGTGAATTTTGCCAGTCGATCAAGTGGTAGACCTCTCGTGCGTCAAACCTCAGTTCTGGTACTTTGAATTGTTGCACAGCTGATGTTCAAGTTGACGAACATGCCTTAAGAATGCGACAAATTCCGAATTCGCGTACGTGCTGACGATCGTCTGTAATCATGGAGAGAAGTAGGTTTTCTGGTTGAGCAAAATAGGCATTCCGCAGTATAGCAGGATCGATAATACGTTACTGTTCAACTGTAAGATCAAGGCTAAGCCGTCGTGCAACGATGGTGCAAGACATTTGCTCCGTTCTGTTCATCTGTCACGGGACAGATGGACAGAACGGAGCAAATGTCTTGCACCATCTTTGCACGACGGCTTAGCCTTGATACCTGAACCACCTTAACTTGCTGTGTGCCAGCAAGATTTTTCAATAAACGAATATACCACAATACGAAGTACCGTACGCTGCAAGAATCTGCAAGTTGGCTGACGGTTCAGCTGTTCTGATGTACTAACGGAGAAGTCGATTCGCAGTTGTAGGCCACCTTGAGTGATTCAATTTTCAGGGGTTTCGTTCAGATAGCCTAAGTCATGGCTTTAATGTGGGCAGTGACCTTCGGAAACAACGTTGGTTATTTCCCACAGAAATTTCTGGTCTGTACTGAGTTCCTTTATGTTGACATATGGCAAATCAGCATTTATTTTGATATAGTATGTCACCGGTAACTGTTCACATGTTGATAAACCTTTACCTAGAGGACCTGAAAATGCACGCGGACCAGAATGTTGTTCCATCAAGACTCTGCAGTAAGTGTCCCAGAGGGATTTCATTACCATGAAGCATGGGACAGTATTGTCTCCATGATTATTTTGGATATAATTTATATTCTTTACTGTTTATTTTATCTGGTGAGTTTTAATTTGAAAATGTCCACTCCATTACCGTCACTTTCACACAATGCTGCAATAACATTATAGAAATACGACTACAAATGGTAATTTTCCCACAAACTTAATACCAAAATGCACAGAGTATAATTATAGTAATATCCTATGTAGGTACATAGCCTTAATTTTGTAACTATATTGATTGGCTAAAAGTCAAATACAACTTACCTTTAACAATACAAATATTTCAGGAGGAATGTCAATGAACGGAATCAAGAAGTTGAATTTAATTCATTCAATAGATTCTTAACAAGAAGAATGTTCCCCAACTGCAGTTTTCTCAATGCAAACTCCCTTAATACATAGGGACACCAGGAATTATGAAAAAATCAGAGCAAGAAAGAAGGCCAAAAAGGAAATCGACACCACATACGAAAACAAACAGTGTTCTGACGCAGGAAATAGAAAGGCAAATATCTGTTTTCTGTTAGCCCACTTGTTGCAACTGCAATTATCTGTTCTACTTCAAATACAGAAGGAGCAAGGAGATAAGGTTTGTTGGGACATGCAGGTCTGATATCGAGCGATAAGAGGAAACGATGAAAAGAGATCAGCCATACTTCTACCTGCTATAAAATCTAATCTTTGAAGATATGCATAATTGAAAGCGAACCATGTCTTCGATCTCGCATAATATTATGGTCCTCTACAATTTTAACCGAAATAACATGGTGAAATCCACGTTGAAAGTAATAAACCACGGACGTTATATCTGCCTATGTGAGTGAAATTGACTCCCAGCTTATTTCTTCTAATGTACCAACGATAATTAACTTCAACGATTATCAGGATTATACTTATTTGTATCTCTACTGTCACCATCAGTGCTGATTCCTTCTTATTACACGAGCGTTGTCTGTTAGCCGATAAACTTCTTGATTTTATATAATTATAGGCCTACACACAAACACACACAAACACACACACAGACACACACATGTGTATTGTGTATGTGTGTATATATATAAGTGTCCTGAAATTTAATAGTGTCTTTATGAAAAACTTCACAAAAGAAATTAATTCATGTTGTGCAGTGTCAAATGTGGACATGTTTTAGCTACAGCCCATCTGTGTACTTGATCATCCTGTCATGAATGAATGAAGGGATAATATGAGAGTTTACGTACCAGGCACCAATATTTGATTCAGAGACGAGGTAAGACACACAGAAAAAGGGAGATATATCCCCTCGACGAAACTAAGTGACTGATGTATTTGTAAATAAAAAGAGATGTCGCGAAAGAGATAAGATCGCTGGGGCCTGACCTCCTAAGTATGTTATTCCGGACAGTGGTCTTAGCTGAACGAAAAGCGCGTTCTCCGATGGCCGTCCCAATGAAGATTTTAAAGATCATGGGATCGTGTGATGCGAGCAGGGATGTGATAGTCGGAATACCTTGTACTGCCCTATTTTCGATAAATTCTAACTTTTCATCTAATATTAATAATAATGATGATAATAATAATAATAATAATAATAATAATAATAATAATAATAATAATAATAATAATAATAATAATAATAATAATAATAATAATAATAATAATAATGATGATGATGATGATTTGTATGGCACCGTAATACAGCCATGCCGTAACAAGGGCGCCTCACAGTCAACTAACAGCAGAGTCCTGTAACTCTGATTGCTGCTGGATACTCATCTAATAACACACAGCATCACCTGCGGTCTTCCTCCAGATTTCATTCTAGCTCTCCTTCTGTTCGTCCTTATTTCTTAATTATCTGCTGTAATCGAAATTGTAAATATATATAGCGCTAGTTCAAGAAAAGTATTCAGGGTCGCTCTTCACGCTAGAGTGCTAGACGGAATGAGGCAATAAAAACCCATGGTTATGGTCATGGTTATTTAGATGCCAGTGAGAAAAGCAGTTTTCTGTAAAGCACTGCACTGAAAACTAGAAGAGACCAGTGGAAGATCACGCAGTCACACATACAAGAGGAGCCCAACTAACTGATTCCTTTCCTAAATTAACAGGTGACACAATGTTTCTAGTTTTGGAATCAAGTTGACAATGTGTAGATAGACTGGTAAAGGAAGCGCTTTTGTGAGGAGCTCAGAAGGCGCCATAATAAATGTCCGTATGCATACATACATAGGAGTCTACAGTACCTAAATAGTGTGTTGTGACGACTGGCGAATTCCGAATAACTGTGAGCATACCTACAGGAGTTAGTCAATGCGAATGAGAAGGTGAATGCCTTGTTTTGCAGATATACATGTATCTTGGTGGAGTAGTTTGTAGTGGTTAGAACAGCGGTTTTAAAACTTTATTTTTATTGTACCCCGAGGCACAAAAATTGAATTTTGGCGTACCCCAACAAGATCAGATCAAAAACAACATGCGAGCGTGAAGTCCCCTTGCAATTAACAACTCCTTGTAATCATTGGTGAAACAAAGTATTAGTCATAGGTAGAAATTTTTAGAAGTAATATAATTTTAACTGAAGAATGTAGTCATATCAACAAAATAAAAAATAAAATCACTATTAGAAAGTGTTAATGTGAGCAGTGGACTTGTTTTGACAAGCACAGATTTACAATAAATTTACCTGGTTTAATATTTGTCAATTTCAAACACAAATCTGGTTCGAGTTCAGGCTTTGTTATGTATTTGTTTTTGATCGCAAGCATAACTGAAAAACCTATATCACACAGATATGACATGCTGAAAGGAATCAAATAGTTTAAAGGTCGTCCAGAAATTAATCCATATTCAGCTCTTCATTTCAGCCAAAAATCACACAACATGTCTTTCTTGAATTCGTTCTTCAATAGTTCAACAAACTGGTCTCTTTCCTGGACTGAAAAGTTAGCCGACAACACTACATCCGATGGCATTAACTCATAGAAATGTACAGAAACATAAGCAAACGGTGGACGTAGAATAGCGAGTGAAAGAAAGATGGACATTTAGTCCATAAACTTATAGAAATTTTTCGCGTACCCCTTAGCGACACCTGGCGTACCCCCAGGGGTACGCGTACCACAGTTAGAACATCATTGAATAAGCTTTCATCCAAAAGCTTATAAAGTGGAACAGACAGCCAAACTTATAAAGTGGAACAGACAGCCAAACTTAAAAAGTGGAACAGACAGCCAAACTTATAAAGTGGAACAGACAGCCAAACTTAAAAAGTGGAACAGACAGCCAAACTTCTAAAGTGGAACAGACAGCCAACTGCTGTCATGTCGCTGTGACGATTAGCTGTGTACTGTGCTAAGAGAAGGTAGTTTCGCTGCTGTGTCTTTAAGAACACGAATATATCGTCAACCTCTTTATCCAAACTGAGGACTGGCACCAACCAAAAACGGCAGTGGTGGAATTTAAAAGGTTTAATAAATATGTTTACTATAACCAAGTCTGGCCAGCACTAGCGGCTACCCTACTGGGTGTCTTAGATTTTGCATGCATGTTCAGCAACTTTTTTACTTAATACTAATTGTCAGGTCGTTGCCTAAAAATAGATGACATAGCCACTGTCTCAATGGGTCCAGGTTGACAGTTAATCATTGCGATCTTGTTGATTGAATCCATAAATTCTTCGTTCGCAGCGCCTCCAAGAGGTTCTGTAGTTCATATGACAGAAACAAATCTAATAGAAAGCAACATCTTGTGAACGATGTGATGAAACTCTGGGATGATTCCGACTTTGATGAAGTTTTCTTAGAATGAACCGGCGAATAATGTGTTCAAATGGAAGATTACTTTTCATGACAGCAAAATCAGCCATTGCCTCTGCAAACGGATGATCACAATCGATACGACATCTAAGTTTCAAATATCTTGCAAGAAAATGTCTTCCAAGAAAATATTGATATTTAATAGAGTTAAAGCCTATAAGAGACTCTGACAATTGTTCCAAACTTGAGTGGACGATTCCAGCAATAAAGCGCGCTAACGTTGACTCAGCAGTTGAATCAAAATTATGATTATTGTCATTCAGAGGTGATAAATAATAAAAGAGTGTGTGAAATCCAAGTAAACATTGTACATCTCCATCAAAAAACGAATCAAGGGGCGGCAACACTAAAATATTTGCGAATCCAAAATCCTTCAAATCACTTGGCAGATCAGGCTCCTCTAAAATTTGTTGGCATAAATGCAACACTTCGTCGTATTTACGACATTTGTAAAGATATAAAGCACGATAGCAGTCAACTGTGTTGCACTTGATGCCAAAGTCTGTGCGAATCGCACTGTAGAATGATGTCATATTTTCTAAAGCAAATTCCATTAGCGCATCAATTATTTTCTCTTCGTCAATCAAACGATTCATTCTTAAATTCGCATTGTCTGTTAATGAAGCCGTTCTGCGATATACGCACTGTCTAACATCACTGCTAACATTTCTTGACCTCATCAAAGTACAGGACTTTCGCTTCGTTAAAACCAACAACAGTTGATCTAAAGGCAATGGCGAATTTGGCGAATTGGGGTCCAGTTGCCATTGCCTGAAAATTCCTTCGGTGGATATTACTGTTAGATGATGAGCAAAGACCTCTGGCGTAAGACGTAGATCGAGATAAATCTGCCTCTTGCTATAATGCATTTTTTCATTCATCTTCTTGAAAAGCAGACAGAATCCAACGATCCTGACAACATCGTCAATAAAGAATAAACAACTTGCATCCAGTGTTTCATTTTCTTGGTGAGTAGTTTGATTCATTAAGACTGCTGAACAGAGATCCATGACTCTTTGGTGTTCTGATGTTGCAAAATGGAGAGCAGCCAGGTAGACCAAAGCTGCAGGAGCGATGACGTTGGATTGAGAATCATCACATTCTAAAGCCTTTCTAAGAAACTCTTTTGACAAAAGAGTCAATAGTTGCAGCGCTAAACGGTTAATTATTCCTGTTATATTTTCCATCAAATCCTGTGCTCGTAAAAATTGAAACTGACTTCTGTCTGCTGTTAAGGGTTTTGGAAATATGTGATATTGACACCTGACGATTTTAGGTTTTAAGAAAATTCCTTTGACATAATCAGCAAATAGTTCGCTATCCCATGAAATTTGTCCGTACTTTAAATCATAGGCTGCATTTAAGCTATACAGTGTTCTGTCAAAGTATGTAAGACATCGAATGTTTTCCGGTATTGGTAGTATTGACATTTCACAGCGTGTGAGCAGATCCATTTTTCTTGCTGAATAGTCACGTATAACGTAGACAGCATCTCGGTTCCATTCCTGGTTCAGATTGAACTATGGCACGAGCAAACTTATTACAATTAGTAAATCCGGAAAACAACAAATCCAAGGATTTTGATTCACCTAGCATTCATAGAGAGGTATTATAATCCATAAAATGAGGAGTTACTTTACTTACGACTTCAACTTCAGAATGTCTTCGAGTGAATGGCAGTATGTAATTTTCCACGAACCAATGGCAAAGAATGTCAGAATTGCAAAATTTATCCAGTTGCCTTTCGCTCTTTTCGCACATTGTGTTGGTCCATTGTTCATGAAATAAGTTTGCTTTAGGGATAAAATAGTTTGGACAGTATCTCTTCTTTAGCCATTCTGATAGCATTTTTAACAACTTGCAGCAGATCGCAATAACAGAAGAGGAATTCCACCATTCTGGAGACATCTCTTCACAAGTCCATAACATCAGCGTCTTAAAGTGATATGCGCAGAAAACCTCATCATTTTTTGAACAATTCTTGTGCATTATTTCTCTCTTGGCGAAGTATCTGAGCAAATGATACACAATCTGTTGAACTTGAGTCCAACTCTGAATTAAAATTACTTCTGCAACTGAAAATGACAACCTCCACTGTGCTACATCGCTTCTACAGGCACGATGCTGAACGTATACAACATGGCAGCCTTGTTGCACAACTTCTGAGATTGTATTAATCGTCGGCCATCCGTAACCTCTAAGTCGTTTAGACCAGTCTCGGGCTTCTTTAGGCCACTGAGGGCACCACACGCTTCCAACGCTATCATACATGTACGCCTGAGAATCTGTGCCGACTTGAATGGTAACTGCTGGACCTGTCACAGTATTGGGTAGCACACCAAAACGTTCACAAATCAGGAATAGCTGAGCTGCTTCGGCATTTATATCAAGCCTAATGTATCTATTTTGGAAAGTTGTAAGGCTAAATTCATATATTTTGTGTTTCCAATTAAAATTCATGTTCCCCAGTACTCGAAGTCGAACAAAACCCGGGTACCGGAGGTATGGCTCAATCTGGTAGCATTCGATCTCATCAGCCAGGAAACTCACATCATGTGGCAATTCTGGAAAGTCTTCTACGAAGGCCAACTGATTAGTTCTGTAGCATAATGCATCAGCGTCTGCAATGCATGGATTCATCGGTCGGATATAGAATTCCTCACTGCTACCACAACGCGTATAATACCTTATTGGCACACGGTCTTCTGAGGACTTGACTGGCATATGCTTGTGGTTTGTATGAACATCACACGACTTTGGAAGCAACTGGTTTGTAAAGACAATTAAATCGGATGTAATTTCTTCCATCGATATATTCGAATATTCCGTCATCGTAAATGAAAATGAAAATCTTTCTGGAAGAGCATCATTTTCGTTGTCAATTTCTTCGCCAACACTATCATAGGTGCCATCATAATTATTTTTTTTTAAAGTTATTATAAATGATAGTGAATCACGCTACTATGCTGATTGTTTTCTACACTGTGGCGATAATATCACCCAAATATGGATAATAATCAAACAAATTCTGAAAGCCAAAGAAGATTCATGTCTCATGCATTGTTTTTTATTTGTACAGGACGCAGGTGAAATTTATAATGCGTTTAATAGATATTTCACTACAATTGGAGCAACCCTGACTTCTCACATTAAACAAATACTTCGTATGAGCACTTCATACCTAACCCTCTACATGTATGCTCTATCGGCATACTTTCCACATCCAAAATGGAGGTCATTGATGTCACTAATTTATTATGAGCATCTCCATCAACGGGCCCTGACGATATCAACTCCGCTCTTGCTAAGCTATCAATAACAGCTATTGCTGCCCCTCTTACCAGTATGATAAACTCCTCTTTTTTACTGGTCAGGTTCCAGCTGAAGTTAAAATTGCCAATATTACACCCATTTACAAATTTGGTGAAGAAAATAAACGAAATAATCACCGACCAATTATATCCGTTTGCCTTTTTTCTCGAAGTACTTCAGAAACTTATGTCCAATAGAGTTACGGAATATCTTGAAAATAGTGCCTTCTGTCACCTACAAAATATGGTTTACAGCTAGACCTGGGAGTCGACCCCAATAAGTCGACCCCAGTCGACTTGGGCATCCCAAGTCGAGTCGAGTCGTTTATGCTTAGCGCAACTGACCCCCAAGTCGAATTTGTACAGAAAAGTGACCTCAAGTTGTTTTCTACACAAGTCGACTTAAACCGACTTGGAACACAAACAAATTTCAATTTATCTCGACACACTGATGATCGTGAGGCCACGGTAGCATTTAAGCAGCTTTGTAGTGTTTTTAGAGTGCAAGCGTTGTAAAGACCTAGCCTATAGTGTGTTAGGGTTGTGTCATGACAATACACCTGTATATATGTATAAACATGAACTTGTTGAGCGGGCGGTCAGCGCCGCTTTTCTTATGTAAACATTGACTGAATAATTATAGCTTGTACTGAGCACGTCCTAATAGCGCGGGAAAGGTTAGTAATGATTACAGTCGATTTGAATAATGCAGTTGTCTTAATACAGTGGATAGAGCTGTACATTGAGAGTGAAGTGTTAAGAAATATAGTTGATTTATGTTGACGATGTACAATTGTACATTTAATTGAAGTGTTGAAGATAAAAGTTGATTTTCATCTCAATGCCCAGGCCTTTTCAACCTCTTTCCTTTTCCTATATTAATGCATTTAACCTGCATGTACTGAGCTGCGGTTTGGTTCTAATAAACGAAGATATATATATTATATCTCATTTGAAAGAGTAAGAAGAAATATTCAAAAATGCAGAACAGTACTGCGATATTATTTTGTATTATCGACGCCGGTTGCGGCGGTTGGGCTAAGCAGTTACTTAGGCCTACTTATTTTTTATCGGTGTCGATTTATCTATATCATGAGTTATTATATGTTAAAGCGTCACACATACGTTTCATAAAACTGGTGAATCGAAATGTTAATATAAATGTTAGCAAGTCTGCCTTATCAAGAGCTGAACGCGCGCAAATCAATGAAGTTTTAGTCGTCAGTGAATTCGACCCAAAGAAATCTGGATCTCATACTAATCAATCGATCGTTTTGCGCTACTTTGGTGCACTGCATTAGTCGTTTGCAGACGGAAAAACTGTTGTATTAGACAATGATCGACTTTATTGTCGGTGAGTGGTAGTACTGTAGGATGATACGCATGCAATGCTATTTGAATGACGTAGTGGCCAAATAATTATGACAACAGAATTAAACTGTGTCATTATAAAACGCCATTCTGTGCAACCAGTCCGCGGTCTCTGCAGGTTCTTCTGTTAACCCATTAGAGTATTACAAAACTGTTCAAGCACAAACACAAACAGCTTAAAATAGGCCTAATAAGCAATTTTATTCATCAGGTGTTGAGATCTCATTACTCATTAGTATAAGAAATTATAATGCTTGCCAGGCAAATTGGCATCCATTTTGTATTATTAGCCGTACGTAATCGTAATTACCATGTCAGAAGTCGACTTTAAGTCGGAAGTTGGTTGTTTTTCTGCCAAGTCGGGTCAAGTCGTTTTGACTCCAAGTTGTCGACTTCAAGTCGACCTCAAGTCACTTTAGGGTCGAGTGGGGTCAGATTGGCTGACCAAAGTGACTCCCAAGTCTATTTACAGCGAGGTCTCTTAAATGATATAGCCTTGTTGGACGTGCAATCGAACATCGTAGATGCAATGGGGCATAACAAATTCTTCAAAGTTTTAATACGGTCAACCATAATATACTATCAAGTAAAGTTAAATGCTATGAACTTCGAGGAATTAATCAATCATGTTTTATGGATTAAGCCTACCTTAGCAATAGGATCCAATATGTTTACTTTAAATAGTTTAATCTCCCATCCTGAATATCTTCTGTGGAGTTCCTCAGAGGTTGATAGGCCTATTGGGTCCTCTATTATTTCTATTATATACAAGCGACCTATCGATGACCTCCTCTTTCCTGAAATATATGTAGGCCTATTATTTGTTGTTGAAACCGGTGTCTTTCTCTCTTAGGTCAACTATTTGATATAGCAAATCTTGAATTTAGTTTCATAGCCGACTGGTTTAAGGTTAACAGACTGTCACTGAATCTTGTTAAAACCAACTTTACATTATTTCATTTCATAAAGCGCCTCTGAGTAGTCCTCTGGAAGGAGCGCTATATAAATTTATGAATGAATGAAATGAATACTACAGCATAAATCATATCTCTATCAGAACAGAAATATCGAAATACACAAATGATGTACATAGTAATGGCCTATGTAGCAACATATATCATTTATTTTGTAGCAACTTTGAATTCTTAAAATAAAAAATAACTTGCCTTATGGCTTATGCGATGCTAGTATTTCAAGAGGTGTCAATGAATGAAATCAAGGAGTTGAACTTAATCCATTCAGTAAGATTAAAAACAAGAAATATACAGCAACTGCAGTTTTCTCAATACGATTCCTTTAATAGCCTACAAACAGCCGCCTAAAGTTATGATCAATTATTCATAACAGGAAAGGAGGCCAAAAAGAAAAGCAACACCAGGCCTATGTGTTAATGAAGCTAAACAGTGCTCTGACGCAGGAAATCGCAAGGAAAATACATCGGTTTTCTTATAGCCCACTTGCTGCAACTGCAATTATCTGTTCTACTAATTAAAATGCAAGTCATTACTGCTTAATTGAAAGACACAGTTGATAGCGAACCTTATGATGTCTCATCTACCGAGCGCTTATTGTCCTCTGCAATTCTAACCCAGATGGCAAATTGAAAGCAAATAGGCTATCCACGTAGACATTATTAAGACCACGGACCGTTTTATCCTATAGGCACAGTAGGCACTGAGCCTAGAGCCTAATAATCTTTCATTGGAATACGAAAGTACTATAATTACAGGGAGTCAGTGTGACGATTAGCTATGTGCTGTCCTAGGAAGATGGTATTTTCTGGTTTAGAAACCACGCTGTGTTATAACATAAAGCAACTATAGTTCACCAAATTTTCAAGAGACATGAAATTCTCCTACATACCACTGACTGAGGCAAAATGGAAGCGTAAAACTGAATATTTCACCTCCTGAGTAAAGGATCGTTAGGCGTGCATTGACCAGATCTTCACGTTAAGGCAGATTATAGAGAGATGCGTGGCTGGAAATACAAACATACTTATCAACTTCATAGACTTTCGAAAGGCTTTCGACAGTGTCCAGAGAACGACGGTGTGGAGCATTCTCGCACCATACGGAATACCAGAAAAACTCATAGCCATCATAAAAGGCATGTATAAAGAAAGTAGATGCACGGTAAGAGTGGAAGGGAAGATTGGAGAATGGTTTCAGATAGTTACCGGGATAAGGCAGGGATGTATCTTATCACCAATGCTGACGATCGACTGGGTAACGAGACGAAGCACGGAGGAGGGAATATGGGGCCTGGAATGGAAAGGAAACGAGAGGCTGGCAGACCTGGATTTTGTTTACCGATATAGCGCTATTGGAGGATTCGTGGGAGGGAATGAATGAACTCACGGGCAGAGTGGAGAAAGAGGCGGGATTGGCGGGATTGGTTGGATTACGAATAAACACTACAAAAACAAAGAGGTGGAGGTCTTTTGCTATCTGGGAAGCGTGATTGCTGGCAACGGCAGCTGCGACAAAGAGATCAGAATTAGGCTAGGCAGTAGGCAAGGCCAATGCCACGTTTGGAAGATTGAACAGCATATGGAAAAACAAAGGACTAAGCTTATTAACAAAGACAGGATTATACCGAGCCTTGGTCCTGACAACAGTGATGTATGGATCGGAGACATGGCCTATGACCAAAACTAATTTAAAGAAATTAGAAGCTGCTCATCATCGGTGGCAAAGAAGGATACTAGGGGTCACTTGGATTTACAATAAAGAACGAAGATATAAGAAAGAGAACATCTATGGAGTCACTGGAGGATATGCTGGGGTGACATCACGCCTGCGATGGCTAGGCCACATACACATATCGGACATTGAAAGATTCTCCAAACAGGCAATAGAATGGACACCGACGGGGTGGAAAAGAAAATTGTAGAATTCGTTCACATCTACCGTCCTCTGCGATTCTTACCGAGATTCAGTAAAATCCACATTGTAAGTAAATAACCACGTACATTATTAAGTCTTGCATGTGCGTAAAATTGACTTTGAGCTTATTTCTTCTTGTAACGACGGTAGAACCATCGTTAGGTTACGTAGTTTAAACACTTCCTATGATGACGTCATCTTTCACTAGCGACGATCGATTGAGCATTCATTATCGAACTCGCGATAGTAAATCGGGTAAAAAGTGGGTAATGACTATATTGAAATTAACCTGGAGAAACTGATGTAAATGAGATCAGCCATGTCTGGTATCCTTAAAATCTAAACATTAAAGATATATAAGTCATTACTGCTTAACAGCAAAACACAGTTGAAAGCAAACCTTGTAGTGTCTCCAATACTGCGTATGCCTATGGTCCTCTGCAGGTGTTTACCCAAATGACATCGTGAGATCCACGTTGAATGTAATAAACCACGGATATTATTATGTCTTATATGTGATTAAAATTGACTTGCAGCGCTTATTTCTTCTAATGTTGCAGGGCTTATTATTGTAGTGGATTTGAAGGGTTCGACGCTGGCATGTCCACCACTTGTAGGGTATGATGGGTTGCGAGGGTCGTAGTCGTCGCGGCTTAACAACTAAGGCCGGCGTGATGATTGTTCGTTACCACGGCCATGTCGACCCGGCCACCGGCCCAAAGGCCGTTGACGATCGAAGACGATCAGCAGAGAATATCGTTTATTGTAGTGACAATGTACATTGACGGTAACAACAAACACTGAAAACTAGACAGCTCGATCTGACTTGTCTGACGGTCTGAACTCTTCTGCACGATCGTCTGCTCTCTGATAATCTAACTCTTACTAATAAGACAGCGTTTATATGTACGGGACAAGTCAGCTTAGGCTTAGCTGGGCTGGGTGGTCGATGCAGTCAAGAAGGCCGAGTTTGGTAAGGTAATCACTGCCTTACTCATATCCCTGCCGTGTCTAGTCCGTCTCTCTGTCTCTCTCTATCTATCTTTGCCTGTCTGTTTCAATCTGTCTGTTGGCACTTAGTCAGTCGGTCAGTGGTCAGCGGCCTGGAATCCCACACCCTCTACGGCTTGAGTGTCCGAGTCTGTGTCTGGGCGCACTAATGATAAGGTGCCACACAAGTCAACCCCTACATTATTTTAATGGATTCTCATGATGGATTACACTTATCTGTATCTCTTATTGCCATTAACGCTGACTCCCTGTAATTACACGAGTGTTGCCTGCTAACAAATTAACTTTTTGATTTTAATTAACTTCTCGACACTATTTAGGTTACATTGACGTCTTATGTCTGGTACGTAAAATTAATATGAGATCTTACATACCAGACACCAATATATGAATCAGAGGCACGGCGAGTCACTAGGCGATTCGTAAAGAGAGGAAACCTAAACGTCTTCGTTATAACACAGCGTGGTTTCTAAAGCAGAAACTACCATCTGCCTAGGACAGTGTACATAGCTAATCGTCACACTGACACGTCAACAATTTGTCTGTTTTATCTACTTTATAAGCCTTTAGATAACAGTTTATTCAATCATGTTCTATAGTTACTGGAAACTGCTTCATCATACGGCATGAAAAGGTTACTCGCTTTCCTAGTTGCATTAAGTAGTTCCATGCATACATACAAATATACCAACGACAGATAAACGTGATCAAACGGCCAGATAAAATGCTACCCCACATTTACATTCTCCACCGTATTATTTTCATCAGATGTTATAACTAAGTCCAAATGTTGACCGAATATGCACACATATTAAACATAGTTCGGGATTTCGAGCAGTGATCAAGTCTGGAAAACTTGCGAGGGAGAGCAGACAATTTGCAGTTCTGAATGTTTAATGATGTCTGACTAGAGACTCTATTAAAATTCTGAAATGGTTTATAGCCTACACGTTTCTCTACTTGATAATTAGTATGCCTACAGCTATTTAAATAATTAATAATTAATAGAAATTGCTAATAAAATGCACTTTTTCATCAATATTTATGCTGGGTAACTGATCAATGGGTGAAATGTCCGGAGGAATTGTTCTAGGAGGGAAATGTCCGGGGGAAATGTCGGGTGGGGGGAAATTTTCGGGGGAAATGTTCGTGGGAAGTTTCCAGCGGATAAATGTCCTAGACCCTGGATTTAAGTAATCGCCTAGGTGATGTGACTGCTGGGGCCTGACCTTCTAAGTAAAGGAATGTTATTCAAGACAGTGGGTTTGGCTGAACTGAAAGCACGTTCACCGATGGCCGTACCATTGAAGATTTTGAAGATTATGGAATCGATCGTGTGATCAAAATTATGGGCAGGGATGTGATAGTCGTAATCTCTAATATTGCCCTAGTTAGGATCAATTTAAACTGTTCCTCTGGTTCTTTCACTCTTATTGCTGCTGGACAATCATCTAATACGCACACTTAGCCTAGTCAATATCATCTGGTTTACTGATGAAACACTCTTTACAAATCACTAAGATTTTTTTAACATTCATGATATCCACACTTGAGATCGCTTTTCTTATAACTGAATCACGTCTGCGATATAAACACTGTCTAGTAGCTTTCAAAGGAGTGCATGATTCCATCAAAATAAATGACTTTCGTTTGGCAAAAGCCAACAAATATAAATTACAGTCGATAGGAAAATGCCAAAGTAGGCAAATTAGGATTCAATTCAAATATTATTGTTCAAAAGCAGTACAAAGCGATAGCCTATATTTTCAGTTATCAGAGAATTTTGCGAGGATGTAGAGTCTAGTTGTGCCCATTGCTATGTTTTAGCTGGACATATGGTAAGGGACCCTGAAGTTGGTAAAGGTACCAGTTTTGTGAAAATTGCCTTTTCACTGATTTAGCATTACCCAACTGTATAAATTTTGAAAGAATTTCGACGAATTTATACAATTGAATACCATACCAGATAAGTCAGAAATTTATTTTACAGCCTTCAACTGTACTCAAGCGACAAAAGCAAGTCTAATTTGGTAATTTACGCTGTAAACTCTATGATAATTAGGCCTTCTGAATTTTACGATGTCGTTGAAGAAGAAGCCGGTGAATAAACTGTTCAAACGGAAGATTACACTTCACAGCAGCAAATTCAATCAGTGTTTCTGTGCAAGGTTGATTACAGTCGATATAACATCTGAGTTTCAAATATCTCGCAAGAAAATGTCTTCCAAGAAAATGATAACTTCTGACGGTGTAATGCTTCAGAAGAGAGTTAAAGTGCACATATTGGCGAAAAAACTGCACAGCTAACTTAAATTTCCGCAAATCATCATTCAGGGGTGATAAAAAATGAAGGAGCGTATGCAATCCTACCAACGACTGTACGTCTCTATCGAAAAAAGAGTCAAGCGGTGGCATAACCAAAACATTCGCAAATGCAAACTCCTTCAAATCGCTCTGCAGATCAGGTTCCTGTAGAATTCGTTCACATAAATGCAACACTTTATCGTATTGGCGACACTTGTAAAGATACAAAGCATGATAGCAGTCAACTGTGCTGCACTGGATGCCAAAGTCTTTGCGGAACACGCTGTAGAATGATTTCAAATTTTCTAAAGCATATTCAGTTAAAAACTCAATCAGATTTTCTTTAACATTCATGATATACACACTTGAGATCGCATTTCTTATAACAGAATCCCATCTGCGATATACACATTGTCTAGTAGCTTTCAAGGGAGTGCATGATTCCATCAAAATAAATGACTTTCGTTTAGCAAAAGCCACCAAAAAATAGTCGATAGGAAATGCCGAAGTAGGCAAATCAGGATTCAATTCAAATTGTTTAGAAATTCTGTCAGCAGATGTTGCTGTCAAATAGTAAGCAAATACCTTTGCCGTAAGACGAAGATCGAGGGAAACGTGTCTTCCAGTAAACTTCTTTCTTTCTTTAACCTTGTTGCAAATAAGAGAAAATCCAACGATTCTAACAACATCGTCAATGAAGAACAAACAACCTGCATTCAGTGTTTCAGTTTCCCCATGGACCGTTTGATCCATCAAGACTGCTGAGCAGAGGTCTATCACTATTTGATGTTCTGATGCTGCAAAATGGAGAGCAGCCAGGTAGACAACAGCTGCAGGAGCAATGTAATTAGATTGAGAATCGTCACAATCCAGAGCCTTTCTAAGAAAATCTTTCGACATGATAGACAGTAGTTGAAATTCTGAAGGACTATTTGACCCAGTTAAACCTTCCATCAAATAATGTGCTCGCAAAAATTGACACTGACTTTTTTCTGCTGCTATGGTTTCAGGAAATATGTGGAATTTACACCTTACGATTTTAGGTTTCAAGACAATTCCTTTGACATATTCAAATAGTTCGCCATTCCATGATATTTCGCCATAACCTAAACGATATGCGGTATTCAAACAAAACACCGTTTTATCAAAGTATGTGAAACACGAAACATCAACCGGCATTGGTAGCATTGACTTGCCTCCGTCTCTTAACAATCTCAATTTCCTCAATGCACGCATATAACTTAAAATGGATCTCGGTTGAATTGTCTGAGAATCAAGTGATCGACGAGTGTAGATATTACTAAATTTAAATTCTTCCGAAAACAGAAAATCCAAATATTCTGAATGCAACGTTTGCCGCTGTTCAGTGAGGGATAGCAGGCAATTTGAAACATCCATAATATGTTCAACTTCGATGTGTGTTGGAATGATTGGAGCTATGTAATTTTCCATGAACCAATTACATAAAATGCCAGGTTTGCAGAATTTATGCAATTGGCCTTTAATTTTGTCAAGTATTGTCAACCTAAATGACTCATGGAATAAGTTTGCTTCAGTAATAAAATAGTTCGGACAGTAACCCGTCTTTAACCATTCTGAAAGCTTTTCAAGCAACTCACAGCAGATTGCAATAACAGAAGAGGAATTCCACCATTCCGGCGGCATTTCTTCACAAGTCCATAACATCAGAGTCTTTAAATGATACGGACAGAGAACCTCGTCCTCCTTTGGGCAATCCTTTTGTATCAATTCTCTCTCAGAGAAGAATCTGAGCATATGATAGACAAGCTGTTGAATTTTAGTCCAACTTTGAAGTAAAATTATTTCTGCGACTGAAAATGACAATCTCCATTGTAGTTCATCGTTCCTACAAGCACGATGCTGAACGTATACAACATGACAACCATTTTGTAGGACTTCAGAGATTGTGTCAGTCATCGGCCATTCGTGATTTCTAGGTCGTTTAGGCCAACTTTGGGCTTCTTTAGGCCATTGAGGGCACCATAG